>JABSTT010003256.1:0-29046 GCA_013339685.2 Hyalomma asiaticum
CGCGCAGCCGTTCAGTTTAAATTGAGGAAATGTTCCTTTGGAGCCAAGCAGCTCATAACACAGAGACATGTGGTGTGGAGATATTTCACACGCGCCGTCACCGGTCAAAACCCACTCGCCTGAGAGAGCTACCAATGTTTATCGGGCCTACCTGTATCGTCATTTTGTCAAGAATTTTAAAAATTCCAAGCATCACGGCTACTCTGGGTGTGGTAACCGCGTTTTACTTCGGCCTCGGCTTGCGACGGATCCTTCACAACATTGCGCCTTTACTCACTTCGCCTCCCTTACCGCAACATTTCAGAGCAGTGTCCCCAGGAAAGTCCACACCGATGGCAGTAGTGTAAGACTTGGTTCAGCATTGGCACAGAAAAAGAGTAGGTATGATTAATATGCAGTGGATTGTGCAAGTCCAACAATCACGAAACAGAATCTAACTGCTCCGCTATCGGAAAGGAGCGCTTGGCTATCTCTGGGTTCTTGGAAAATTCGCACCCTACCTGTAAGGTCGCCCTTCGATGTCGTTACAGAGTACCAAGCTCTCCCTTGTTTATTGAAGGTCCACACGGCCGCTGTGCACGGTAGGCTTTGCGAATACAGGACTTTCACACCCGTATCTTTAGCCGGTCTGGCTGGAAGCACAACGGAGTTTATGCCTTGTCTCGGTCGCTTAAAAACGTGACACGGCTTGCATCGCTGCCTGCACTGTAGCGGTGGCTGCGGGCCTCTGTCAAGTTGCTTGTGTTTCAAGCAACTTTTACCCGCAGTCTCCTGCATCGTTGATAAAAATAAAGATGTTATTATTATTATTATTATTATTATTATTATTATTATTATTATTATTATTATTATTATTATTATTATTATTATTATTATTATTATTATTTCCGCTATCGAGTCGGCAGAGTCGGCATTTTCTTCGCCAGTGGGCGCCGATATTGCTGATGAGCAACGCAAAGATCAGTGGATGGCTGTGCTTATGGACTGCATATCTGCCGTTCCAACAATTAGCCCTTCACACGCTGTTCGCCGCCAAGCTTCCCACATCTAGTTACGCGATCGGGTACTCCGTCATCACGATTACAATTCCAAAGGCCTCAAATGCTGCCTAGTCGTACCCTGCCATCTGCCAACACATGTCTGTTCTGCTCTTCATTACAACGCGCAAAGTACGAATGCTGGCCTCGTGAAAACTTACGCCAGGCAGCACATGCGCTTTTTCTGGGTGGCGGAGCATGTAAATTTTTGTGCGAAAGAATATTCCTCGTGCACAGCATGTGAAGGCCGCAAGCTTCCTGCTCCACGTCCTTATGGTAGTCTGCAGCCAAATGGTTCTCCATCTCACCAATTCTGCTTTATTAGCATACATCTCCACTGACCTCTTCAGTAAGCACTAACTGGAAATCGCTGAACTACGGTCGCTATCGGCCACCTAATGCGGAATCAGGGCACTGAAATAAGCGGCAGGACGGACGTTGCGCCCTTTCTTCTACACAACTGCAAACTTTTTCATGGCCCGCTGCAGGAACTATGAATGACAGAGGCCGTGGATCACTTTCAGATTTCTCAATCATCTTCTGATCACTTGCTGAGCTGCTATTCACACCACGCCAGGTTATCGCGCTCAAGCGATTGGCATAATTGACCGTTCAATCGCACATTGGGAGATATAACATCTATATGCATATCATGGACCATAGCGAGTGGGAACTTGTTTTGCCGTATGTAACATACGCTTACAACACCGCTTCACAATTCACAATTGTTATTTTAGCCATTCTTCCTGGTGTATGGCCGCGATCGTACCAGTGCTCTGATGTTATTCTCTACAGCCGAAGAACATAGAGACCAGTCTGTCGGACGCCTCCAGGTACGCCGAGAAATTCCGTAAACTGGCCGACTTGTTCATTCCGGTGGAAGAACAAAGCACCCAAACATCCCGTTGCGACGATAGCCGCCCTCCTTGCCCTACCAGCCAGACTCATTAATTTAGGAGTGGGTACCTTCAACCAGCCTTTGTGTATTTCTAACTCTTCCCGAAATATCGTCGTCTCTACCACGTCCTTAGACTGCACCTGTCAACCACGTTGTCAGGCCGGTCACGCCGTCTACTGACTTAAAGCGTCGTGGACGGGAGACTGTACAGGTCCAGAAGACGAAACCTTACGATTACGATCCACTCATCATATCCTCCCATTGAAACGCCAGGAGGACTCATTGTTCTCCCTGGGAAGCAGCAGAGGTGAATAGCGGCGCCTCTTTTACATCGACTATCACCATCGTGTCACTGACGAAGAAGCTGACAAGGGCTCCAGTTTGGGTGCCACGGTCGCGTTTCTCAGTTAGCAATAAAGCGCATTACCACATCGTATATTGAACACGTTTTCTGATAAACCAAATAAGGAAGTCAACCTGGAAAAGCTTCAGTGGTATAAAGACAGCGAAGAGCATTTCGTATTATGCATTGAGCCATCCATATATACGATATTTCGATGTTATTACAAGATCGGGTGTAATGCTCAGAGATAAGCGATGGCGAATATATTTCTCTAGATAAAGACGACTTATAAAAATTATTGGAGAAAGAAAGCCTGACTTCCTGTAGACAGGCTGAAACCCAAATATATATGAGTGCTCTTAAAAAGCCCTCGACTGAGTAAAGGTCATGGCAGAGGCATAGAAAGAACGAAGAAAATATTTTAGACTTATTGGTGAACCAGAGATAAAAGGGGAGTAAATCAACAAGTAAGAACCTCCGCTGGTTTTTCCAAACTATGAAGGTGTTAAAACAGAGCGTTATGAAACGACACCTTTTAGCGCAATACAGTAGTATAATTCTCTGAGCTAATTTTTTTCAAGAATACGGAAGAAGTACTGGGAGTCGTAGCAGAAAACACATAGACGCCGCAGTACTAGAACCCGCCGCCTGAAGGTACAGATTAATTAAAGCACGACCACGAAACTGGCAAAAGGAAGACTCTTGTTGGTAGTTTTTTTTACCGTACTTCTTGATCGCACAGTAACTGAGTAGCCACTTTCCTTAGCTCCTAGTAGCCCGAAGGAATTTAAAAAGAGAATGTTAAGAGGTAGAACCAATAAGCACAAAGAAACGATACGAAGCGATATAACATTGGCAATGACGATCCTACCGTGAAGGGTGCTGAGGATCTTATTAGAAATATACAGCACAAAGATGAGCCACCAATTCTCCTATAACACCAAGACCCAAGTGAATATAGAAGTTCCACCTTCAACTGTCGATGGTGTTAGAAAGGCAGTGCTCGCGATGCCTTCTCGAAAGGCGTCCGGAGGTGGTGTCATGCCACTCGATTTAGTCACACAGAAGGGGATTTCACTTTCACGGATGTAGCAGCGCTAGATAAATCGAATTATTCAAGATTTAGAATGCACGGCACAGTTGACTAAACAAAAATATTACTGTATTACTTAAACAGGATGCTGGGTGAATGAAAATTTCAGATCCACAAGCCTACTGCAAGCAATATTTCACGTAGTGTATGACAATCCCTTTGATTGTCTAGAGAAAAAAACTCGCCTCAGGAAGAAATACGTCACAGCGAATCGCAGGTATGTTACCAACAAATAATTTAGAAATTTTCTCAGAATCGTGTATTTCCTGTTATTGTTTTTTTTTTTCATTAGGAGAAGGGCGTCTGCGAGATATGGATACGTCAGTTTTGGAGGCGTCACATCGCCTACTTAACCCTAGTCCGCTAATACTGGATCCTAGAACTACAATTCCACAGCTACAATTTATCTCCACAAAGAAAGCAACAACATTGCACTGAGGCAACATTTTAGGGAAGCTGGTACCAGAAAGTGACAAGCCAAGAAACAACCGTGGAAACAATCAACTAGGGCCTAGTACATTCTTTGCATACATGCAGATAACCCACTTTATTCAAATATAAAGGAAGATGTTCTGCATGTGTCTCTTTAGCATGTGGTGTTGCGAGAATAGTGCTAAAGCAGATACTTATCCAGAGGTCCTTGCTTCTTTACTTTTCGTTGAATCCGTCGCTAGTACCACCAGTCTAAAACAGGGCGCCATGAAACATAAAATTTGGACCACAGGACTACAGATAGCATATTGATGTCCAGAATAGATTAGCATTTCAAAGGGGCGAGAGACGATCATGAAAAGAAACTGTCCGAACTCACTTTCCTGCAGCGGCGCAAACGCCCCCCTCATGCCGTGTACGGGGTTGTGGTATGCACGTTTTGACGAAGCAAAATACGAAGACCGAATTCTTTTTTTATAACTTTGCACGGGACATGCCTTTAATGTGTTTAAGTGAAATGCAACTATAATGATGCTAAATGTACCATATTCATGATGGCCAATCTACACCGGCGCAAAATAAAAATTTAATGATGTTAAATGTACGCATATTTATGATGGCCAATCTACACCGGTGCAAAATTGAAATTTAGCATGGGACGTATTAACGCTAGCTGCGTTATTTTGGAAGTAGAACACCACCTCATACGTAGGTTCTAAATGTTAGGGTTCTATCACGTGGGGCCGATACCTACACATAACATGATCATACAAACCCATGCAATGATAGCAGGATCCACAGCAAATTTTATTATCGTTAATCATGGTGAAACTCTAAAGCATGTTTGTTACTTATGCTTTACCTCCATCTTAATTATCCTGATCTCACGTTCGTACCTTTCCGTGCCGATTTTGGTGCACAGGAAAGGAACGAGTCGCTAGTTATTATCAACTGTTCTGCCGAATTTGGTAGTTGATGCCCTCATTATATTTCCCAAGTGTGCGAAAGGCGCACTAAAAGTAGCTTTATGCGGCTGTCACATAACACCATATTGCTTCAGTATGTGAAGGCACTCTCAGAGGAAGGTTTTTCAAGACAGTACAATGATTGCAGCAATGCCGATCGCACTCACCACAGGTGCACCTCTCTTGTCCTGTTATTTGAAGACACAAAGCTTTTTTGCGAGATGGGCACGCTACGGTTGTCGCTGACACCACTGCAAATATACGCGGCAAAATCATGTGTCTTACTGTCTGAACCTCCTATTCCTAACAGCAGTATTTCTGAAGCGCCTGTGCACTTCAGATGAAACGCCACCTCGTGTTCAACCAACTTCTCAAATCTGCTACATCAATTTGCACTTGTTAAAGCTAGATAAGATCCAGTGGCCATTCACGGGCCATTGGCGGCCCGTGAACTGATTATAACTTTTCTGTTTGAATGATTTACCAGTCTTCAAATGATAAATTGCAAGCTTATTGACGTTCATGCGGTGGAAACAAGCCTTAACATGGCTAAGCAATGCTAAAATATAGTATCTGGAAGTGCAGCTCCTAACCCGGTCATCGCCACTGTTCCTTTCTGGTGGGCTCCGTTCGGGTTATCACAGGAGGTCGCTTGACGTTACCACTGGGCGACATTAAAAATATATCTGAATGAAGCGAATTGGTTTAATATACCATTTGAAGGGCCCCTACCCCTATTATCCGCGTTTAAATAACGTTTCTATTGCAAAGATGTTCATATTCAAATTCTTATTTTAATAACCACCAAGCAGCTTTTGACAGTAGTCCTCTTGAGCAGTACGGGTAGATTCCGATATCTGAGCGCATAGATGTTCTTTTCAGGCATCGAAACTAAAGAGGATATGAGCTCGCCGAAGTTGCGCATATCCATACGCTGGCAAAGATGTGCGGTAGTAAGCCGGTCTTTGGTTTTACAAGTAATGGAGTTCACTTATCACGATGTGGCCGCGACTTTTTCTGTGCGTGTGCGCACACTATCTAAATTTGTTCCCTCTTCTGCTACATATATACTGTGTTTCTGTGATAAGCTTGCAGTCGTAACTCAGCGCTGATTTTTCTCTTCTGTTCATGTGTTTCGTTTGTTTGCTATGTAGCATTGTACCACTACACACCAAATGGGTCAACAAACCACGCTACTTTAAGCACCCACCGATCTTTATTTGCACGTTCTTACCCATCATATGCATATAAGTTTTTCATTGAAAACCCTGGCCCTTAGCCCCTAATTTGACAGAATTCCTTTTCTTGGCACTGCGTCTTCCTAAATCCGTCTTCTGGGACGAACGTCATCATCCGAATCAAGAAAAGAGCTACATGCGGATTAAACTGGAGCAACACAGATTAAGATATTCCGCTAGATATGGAAGCGAATTACTGAAGATTAGGGGTAGATCAATTAAAGTTACGGTGGGTTAAGGCGAATTATACAGTTTTGCTTATCGTCCCTTGTTTAGGGCCCATTTCCACTTGCCTCGTGATCAGAATTGATGCACAGACTCCTTATCGAGGCAACAGCAGGGGAAATGGCGAGCGCTCTGCGTTGGTTAAACGAGAGCAAGACAAAGTTTGCCTATCGGTGCCGCTATTGCTGCACACACCATACAAATATTCAAAAGGTAGAGGCACGTGCCGCTAGTCACAAACTTTCAGATTTCTGTGCTGTAACAACTCACAGGGACCAGCCAAGTGGTGCTCAATGTACAATATAAATATGCGCACTGCATCAGCAATTCGCGTTGATTGCCTCTCATAAATTCTGGTGCTGCTTCCTGTCTGAAGAGAGTTGTGATGGTGTTGTGCTTTTCCGACAGCGTCCTTCTATGTCCACTTCCACGTCGTGGAATGTAGGCGGATTTTAAAGATGATATTCTTTCTTAGGCTGCCTAAGCACGAAAAACTTAGTCCATGTGTCTATCACTCGAATCAACTGCCCGGCGGAAATCAATTCAACCGAGCCGTGAACACCAACCGAGCTACTAGCATTGGTTGCACAGGGTCGCTCATGTCCACTTTATAGAGAGAAAAGGAAACTCTGGTCCATTTCTGGGAAGATATTACATAGCCGTAGTCCCCAGCATCGTCGAAATAAGAATACACGTTGGGCTATTTTTTACATTAGTAAATGAAGATAAACTCTTCATAAATCATGCCGAAGAGAAGACAAAGTAATGAAATTTCCCAACGCATGGCATGGTAGCAGGACGAGTATGGGGAATAAGAATTTAATTCACCGAAACCTCCATTGCATCCGTCACAGGAGGAGTGAGAGGGTCAGGAATAGCATGAGGAGTAGGATAAAGAGAAGAAAGGGAGTTATGTACCGGGGGCCGCATAAAAGTGTCGTCTTGCGACGTCATTTCCAGCGAAGAGATGAGGTATGCAGCCATTTCTTTCCTTAGGCTAAGTATTGCAAAAGCAGTCTTTCTTTTTCGTAGTATTGACCCACGGTAGATTTTGCAGAGGCTGATATTTACTGTATGCTTGGTGCCATTAGTGAGTGAAAACGTCCAATGTAAATGCAATAACCATCAGTAGCCGTCTCTAATTGTTATGTGCATGCGAGTACAATTATTTCGTTCATCGTTGGCTTTGGCTCAGCGTGACATCTGGTATTTCGCTCGAAGATATTTGCCCTCCACCGAAAAAATACAACAAATGCAAACTCGCTGTATTAACTGAAGATATCTAATAAGAATATCAACAGCTTATCTCACCTCACCAGGCGCTCCAGCGTGTTAGATTACAGATACAAATATCGGCGCATTTGTATTTAAGTTCTTGGCACCATCAGTGGAAGATGGAGGAATATCCGGTAAAGGTGTGTCAATTTATAGTAGTGTCCCGGGTTGCACGCGCACTCTATTCGTTTAAAGTGTGATTGTTCCTTTGAGACATGCGTTTCACATACAGCTTCATTGACACCGTGGCGGCCCACTCAGTTTGTAAAACTCGTCTTGCTGGGAAGGCTGTAAAAATGTGAATTCTTAATGCCACCGCATGTCGGTAGCACTTTTTGATAGAAATTAAAAAATAAGCCTTCTGTGTTTCCGCTTCCGTTATCTCCAACCAATATATCAATGAACATTATTCTTTCTTAGCTGCGAGCCCGAGTGGAAGACGTTTCAGATTCAGGCTCGGATTTTAAAAAAAAAGTGTGTGGCCTTTTCCAGGTGAGGAAAATTGATTGTTGCGTTATTTAGTCAGTAAGTCTTCAAAAAAGCTTTCCCATTTCGCAATGCTTGGACTGTAAGCTTAAAAACGAACTTCGCGCGAGGCACGGGAAGGCTCTCTTACACCATCTGATTGTGATTTTACACGCCTTTGAGCTAAATAATTACAGTTCTCAAAATTTTTTTTCGGTTGCCCACATATTGCTTCCACCACAAATGACGTAATTTGAGCAGATACAAGACTGCAATATAGTGCATACAAATACATTGAAATTTTTCCTATAGCCTATAGATCGCAGAAACTTGAGTTGGCTCAGAGGATACAATCTTCCGCTAGTTTCCAGATGTCACGTTCGCTCTCGCTGCTCAGTAGTATGTGTGTGCGTCGTTGATAAGCCTGCACTGATGTTGCAACTTCCACGCTGCAGAATTCATTGTCTACGCATACAGTTCATGCATAGATATTGGAAAGCTAAACCATGTTGATGCATGCGTGGCATATGTTATATGGGTTAATGTGGCGTGGGTTAGTGAACGTTCAGCACTCTGGCGTGAAGCTCGAACAAGCTTGATCATCGAGGGAGGCAGCAGGGAGGGCGAGCTGTGAAGTACAAAAGAGAAGTTAAATACGTTGCAACGGGTGAGCGAGAGCCTCAAAATAACAGTAAAAGATCCTTCTGTCTGAGTAGTCGGTATAACACCAAAGTGAAATGTGTCTTCACATAAGCAGTTCAATATTTTTTGCACATCAGTATGAGCTAGCCTTTTGCTACCGATGTTTCGCTGGTACGGCACCATTCGCCGGGGATTAACCCACGTGCACTCACCGCCTCCATAACTTCAATGACCGTAACACTCCCTTGTGGAGACTAAAGTAGTCCACTTATAGACGTAGCCGATAGTAAGTGCCGCGAAACAAAAGCATGAATGATGTTTACTAGCGCCACATTTACTCGTTGACTTCATTAGCGTACTTCGACTATTAATGCAGCAGCTCTCCTGTTGTCGTCATTATCGAAGAGCAGTCGGCGCGGAAACGCTGTCTGGGACAAAAGCGCACTTCAGAACGGGCGTGGAACGGTGCCGCCATCAAGCAGAGGCGAAGTGAAGCCGTGGCCGGACTGCTGTGGCGCGCGCTTGTCCATTCTGGCCTTTGCTTCACTTCGGTTGTCTTGGATGGCGGCAGCGTTCTAGCCAAAGTGTACATCGATGTGCCCGATGAGCCTGACAAATGCATCAAGCAAAGGAAAAAAAAAAGAGAGGCGAGATAAGAAAGAATGTAAGCCGCGTTCGTACAGCTTTACACACGTGCGCCGATGGAGCATTGGTAGAGTATCAGCCACGCTTCGTCGTGGAGGCGGGCAGTACGAGTTCGATTCCCAGCGCATCAGCGGTAGTTCTGCGTGCTTTACTTTGTTCTTACGTGTACGTTTTCCTGTATCGCTTATGTTACGGAAATGACGCAGTGGGGCCATGTGGGATACCCCTGCATAAAACACTTTTGTGCTCAGAACGCGCGTACACAGTGCTCTAGACCGGGGCATGGTGATTTATTCGGCGGCGCGTCCTCTCCCTCCTTTTATGCTCCCTTCTGTGAAGCTTTCCAAAAGTGCTTGCCTTTACGATCGAAGCCTGTTAGCCCAAAGCCAAGTTCAGCAGACACGCCGGTGCCCTGGCGGTTCGTCGGTGGCGTGCAAGTGGGTGACCTATTGACAGAGGACTACAGGCGCTCACGCGTACCGAAGATAAAGTGAAACACTGAACAGAAGCACAATCACCACTGGCGACGAGCACGTCTCAAGACAGTGGCTCTTGGGCTGCGCCTAGCGGCCAATCTCTTCGCTCAGAATCCGTTGTAAGTAGAGCTGGGCCATCTGAAGTGAAACAGTGGCAAAAAACGCAATCATCTGGGAACACCTGTGCTCTTCACTTAATGTGCGAAAAATCAGAAACCCTCTTCACATTATTCCTCAATTTTTCCTCAATTTCAATTGTGAGCGGTTCATGTGCTCGTGACCTCCATCTCTATATTATGAACGTGAATCGGCAGATGATGACGACGATTTGTGGGGTTTAACGTCCCAAAACAAGCTCTGATTATGAGAGACACCGTAGTGGAGGTCTCCCGAAATTTCGACCGCCTGGGGTACTTTAACGTTCACTGACATCGCACAGCACACGGGCCTCAACGTGATTCGGCAGTAAAAGGTCTCCCACTTCTAACAGCCACTTCTAACAGCTACCGTTTCAGTGACACCGCAAGCTACTATCACCAGTTGCGCGGGATGAAATAGTTGGACGCGAGCAGGAGGAGGAAAAGCTTTATTAGGCACCAAATTTAAAGGCAGTTCTGGATCGGGCCTTAAGAGCAGCGCTCCGCTATCTCTTCCGGCTCGCTGAGCTTGGTCTAGGAAGACTACTTGGCTCTCTCGGTCCTCGCACGAGAGCAGTGCCTCCGACTGCCGAACGAAGTTCGCTAACCTTACTAGGGGTCATTTGATATTTGCTGGCCTAGCCACACATTCCCGTGCCATGTGGGTCAGTAGGAGTTTTGCCACACATCACGGATATGCGTCTGTGTAATATGCCGGATGCATTGTGCGAAGGAGATGCAGATGCAAGTATGAATACGTCAACATGCGACGGTAGTCCTGCTTTGTGTTCTGTATAATTGGCGGTGCGGGGGGCTGAAGGCACGTCAATCCCTCCTTTGATATGTTGCGCACGGCGGACGGATCTTCCTCTAGGGTGCTGTCCGCCGCTCGGTTCTTGCTTCCTCGAGCGACGCAGTGTTCGCTTTCGTTAACGTTAACTTCCTGTGCGTTGTGAAGTGGACACCACATTGTGCTGTGGCCAAGGTGGATATGTACGCCGGTATATGTTCTGAAGCTGCGCGTTAGCATTCCCTAGAGTCGCCACGCCGCCGCGATTGTGTGAGCACATAAGGCGGCTGACCCGTAAGGTTGGCATCTCGTATGGGCATTGCTACGGCTGCAGCCTCAGCTGTGGATACCGAGGTGATATAAACCGTGGCAGTTATCGCGGTGACTGTGTAGAAAAGTTTGCTAGAAGTTGCGCACTCTCCGTGCAGTAGGCGGCTTGACCATTACGGAATCGGACGTGCAGGGTTCTCGTCCTGGCCTTCCTTCGACCTGCGTGGCATTGGGCATTCATGTTTCAATGATTGGGTGAGATGAAGACTGAAGACGTAGTTTTTCTAAACTGGAAAACAAGTCTGTTTTGTCTCCGTAGGACGGCGGTCGAGGCTAGTATCGCAGCTTTGGTAGGACGCCTGTCTCTGCCTATCTCAGATAAGCATCACAGCGGTATCTTCTCCACATTTGTTGCGAATTCCCAAACGCTGCAGGTTTTCTGTGCTGACAGTGTTCGGGAATACGACAGTCGATTTGTATGCCATTCGGATAAGTTTGTCCCCCTGTTTCATTTGAGTTTGATTTAGGTTTTTGGAAATGGAGGCTGTAGGTGGTCCAGTTAATCAGAAACGCTTCCCCCAGCCTGACATTTTCTTCGTTCGCGACCCCGTTGCGGCTGCATCTTACTGACGTATCACATTCCTAAACATTATTTTTAAGCTGCCAATTGTGCCATCGACGTTTCCGTTGTCTTCAATAAGTAAGCCAAGCACTCTCATTCGGGGGGCATCATTAATGGCGCGGCCATCGAAATGCACATCTATCCTTGGGATGGCGCCTTTATTATTGCGCTTCCTGCGTCCTGTGATGAACTCTGATTTTCCTGGTGTCATACCGGCGTGCTTGGTGAAATTTGATATTTTCTGTGCGACCTTGCGTAACAGGTCTTGCTTCTCGCCCTAAAAACCCCGGTGTGCCGATAGCGTATGTCTTCTGTGCAGATTGTGTGTCTGCGCGCAAGTGCTTGTTCAAGTTCTAGACCAGTCACCCCATTCAGACATTGCAGAGAAGTGGCGCAAGATTGAGCCCGTGCATTATCTCGATTGCGTACTGCAAGGATGTCAGACGGGTGCTGTCGAATCCAATCGTTACCTTCCTGTCGCGAACGAAGCTAATGATCTACCGAAACACCAGTCTTGCAGGCAATCACCGGGAAAGATATGCAGAATCGATGTGTCAGTTCCCCGAAAGTGACTCCTGCAAAATCTTGAAGAACAAGGTATGCTCTCCCGATCGTGCAAGAGTTATGCGTCAGCGTGGTTGAAAAATCAAGAAGATCCAAGCGTCATGAAAACGAAAAAGAAAATATTCTCAGTAGCATCAGTAGTTCCACGACCACGACCAACCGAGTTTCTGCACAATTCGAAATCGGTATAGATGCGTCCGAACACGACATGGAACCAATTGTCGAACACGTAATATACAAGCTCATGCATTGAACTAAGACAATGCAATGGGGTTGATCGCTCGATCATAGGAACCGGTATAACATGGTAGTAAAGTGATGGTAGTAAAGTAAAGTGGTAGTGAAGTATAACATTGTAGTAAAGTGATGGTAGTAAAGCGGTAGTAAAGTAACATGGTAGTAAAGTGAACCGTGTGAGTTCTGAATGGATCGTTTCGTGAACGCACTCCGCAGCAGCGAAAGGTACCTCGTTTCCTTGTCAGTGGCCGTCTGCGGTGCCGAAGCAGACTACACCGCAACATATGTTCCTGCAATGTACACCACACAAAACAAAACATTTGCAGCGAAAGTGGTTGCACATTGCTCAGGAGTATGCACATTGCCTAGGAGGAGGCCTCGACCCAGTTCAAAATTGTTCATTTCGCTTCATTTCATCCAAATTGCATTCTCACAGCTATTGTTCTTATGAAGCACCAGGATAACATTCCTAAACTCGCCATTTGGCAAGGAATAGCCTGGCTCTGCCTGTTCTATAACTTTTATTATCAAAACAATAATCTTCGTGAGCAGTTCGCTAAACCCCCTCTTTCACATGACCTAGAACTGTAACCTACAAAATGTTCATGTTCGTTGTTGCAGAACCCTAAGCTATTCACATGCCTTCATGCCAAGAACTATATCCGAATGGAACCGTCTGCCACCGCTATTACCGACACATCGCGCTTTTACGTGTTCTGGCGAAATTTGTTTCGACTGTGTTTGATCCTACATTTTGATTTGTATGTACCCTATCGGAAAACCCAGCGCCACTGGGAGCCAGCGTCCAGCGCCATGCCGTATTGTGGGCCCAGTGTGATGGTGTATACTGGCACGCTGGCGTGCCACGCGATACTGGGAGGCGCGGGTTACTGGCACGTAAAACCGCTTTAGAGCAAAAAGACGTGGTGCTTCCCTGCCATGCATGCTAAACAATATACAAATATAAAAAAGCGAGAGTTATAGCCAAAAAAAAGCACTAAGAAAAAATTGGCAGCGCATCTCCGTGCTTAGCTGCAAATGTCGTCGAAAGAAGATAGTCTTCTACGGGCCGTACTACATGAGTCCCGGTTCATCTACGGTTCAGCACGAGCTTCGGGCGTTTCCTGGGCACGCTTGAGACGACGGGCATCGGCACGCCGGCGCTTCGCTGCAACCTGCTCCTCGGTCTTTTCCCTGCGTTGTCTGGGCATGTCATGTAGGGTGTGTTCTATGTCAACAAACGGCCATTTATGTTTTGCCTTGCCTCAGACAGCGCCCCGTCTATGTTGAATCGGCCGCATGTGGCTGGCATTGATGAAATGGAGGCAGCGCCAGCGCTGCGTGAGATATGGACGCCATCTGGCCATGATATCGGGAAACGCAAGAAGCTTGCGTAGTACACAGAGCTACTGTTAGGTGGCAGCGCCGTGTCGTTTTGCCGAAGCGTAGGAAACGTCCGCTCCTAACAACACTAGGCTCTTTAGAATTACGGATCTATGTATTTTCTACTAGAGGAACACACTATCTAATGCTTACGTATTGATGTTGCGCCTCAGATATGCGTAATATTTGCTTTTTGGTCGACTGTGTTCAGAAGTATGAACGTAGCTACGAGTTCAAGCTGGGTGGTCGTTGAGGAAGGGGTTCACCTTGCGCGGCAGGGCAGACACACACACACACAGACAGACCAAAATTTCTGCGTTGAAGTATCCCAAGAAAGACTATCTTTAAAAAACCTTCCGACACCAGGATTGGAACGTGACACCAGGGGAGTGAAACTTCCTATACCATCCATGGAACGCGATATTCGCTCGCAGCGCCGGACGTACGCCTGGTGTTTGGGGGCGGTACTAAAACATGGCGGCACATTTAGACACGCAATGGGAGGCGCCATCTTGATGAGGACTGAGGATCAGAGTGGCGGTGTGGGGGGGGGGGCGATTTAGCTTCAAGTTCAATTGGGATGCACCAGCAAGGCAAATTGAGCGAGTGGAACGTATTCAGATGTTGAGCGGGCGACCTTCTTCCTGTTGCGCAACCCGCCACATGATCAAAACGGCAATCGTTGCTTTTGATTGATGAAGGTTTGCCCATCCACCTATTTTCGCACCACTTATTTTATGTAAGACCTTGTTTTTGTTTACGTGTACACATAAATTAGACAAGAATAAAGAGCAGAGTTCGTTTGAATGATTTATTACACAGCTACTGCTGCAACCGTATCCTTATATGCCGTGCAAGTGTATAAAAAGAAAACTAACAGCATGCAGATCGTACCTTTCGACCGCCGGGGTCCGAAATAATTTTATGCCGGTGTGGCGTCAAGAATTTCGACGCCACTCAGCACAACACGATTTGTGATGACGGCGCGAGTCCATTCATGCGCCTGTTTGGCTGATGCTTGCAAGGATTTCGCTGAAACAAACTTTACGGTGGTCTTTGGGACACCGTAGGCCGTAGCATACATGGGCGCGCGACAAGAAACGCCCCTTTTTCCCCGTGAGAGATAGGACGACTGCGCTGTTTCCGTTTTCCACTCCGGATGGCGCTCGCATTTTCGCAATCTCGAACTGCAACCTTTAGGCTCACTTGCGTATTAAAAACTCCGGAGTTAATAAGCAACCGGTTAATAAAGATAAAATAAAACAACACCGTTCATTTATGCTCGTAGGTAGTACAGCTCCCAAACTTTAGGATCGCTGCGGTCACGGGACAGAAAAACCGCGAAGCTTCATCCCCCTGGTGACACCTCCGCACTGCCAACCCAACGCGCTACCACTGCGCCGCGCCAGAACACACTGAACCGGCCTTAAACAGGTTAGACAGTGGTGTCACCTGCCGTCAGACTTGTAGTTTCCAGTGGTACACACAAGACGAACGCGCTTTTTATGCGCAGTTGAACCTCACACGTTTCTCAGACAAATAAAACAAGCCGCCGATCACGCATGACATTCGAATAATGCCGACAGCAGTCAGTATATTATACAATTCATATCTAATACTGAAAAAATATAAGTAGACCGACGGGCAGGGACTATCGGCTGTTACGGCCGAGCTCGATAGCCTCTTCTTGCTCTTACGAATTGTCGACATATATGTAGATGCGTTTTGTGTAGACTATAATGCCGCTCCATAAATGAACGTGTATTCAAGTGGCACTTAGCAGTTTTCTCGCTCAAACGGTGATATTTCAGAACAGCGGCAGTACCAGTGTCTGACATACAAAGGTTCATCGAAGCTAACAACTGTCAATCGCTTCGCATGCAAAAAGGAAGCGCAGTGCAGTGGGAAACCTCTCATTATCTTTGTTCGGTAAGCGGTACTGATGGACAAATATGTGTGATTGCATTTGTGTCGGAGAAGAGTGCGGCAGCAACTTGCCGTGACATGTATGTGCTTGCTCAAAGTGCGTTGCTTCGATGCTCACCGCTTCATCTTGAAGCACCGGGAAGAAATAAAAATCATCTGTTCAGGTTAACCGGTGCCTAGGCTGTACTGAGCAGTAATTTAGATTCGTCGTAGTAGCGTAATCTTACGGCTTGGAGTGCCGTTCGCGTGTAGACGGACTCGGCCGGTACGCTATGCCCAAGCTTCACTGGGAGCATACTGGTACAGACCGATCGGGGCTCGGCGGCTTGAAAAAGCTAAAATTATTGTGTATTAGCTCAAGAACCTTCGTCATATGATTACTGTTTCGCGCATCTAAAGTAATTGAAGGTGCAGCAATCGCCAGAGGTGCATTTGCAGCATGGTGATACCGATCGGTGTTTTTTTTTCTGCGTGAGTTGGGTTCGACGCTTTGAGAGCGTCATTAAATTGCGCGGCGATGTAAAATTGTACTCTTATTTGCACCGAATCCTCCACACAAGTGAACACTACAGCAGAACACTGCAGTGGATCATAGACGTGACATGCGGGGAAAATGCACAAATGTAAACATTCACAGCTGCTAGCGCTTAGTGCACGCGGACGCCGTATGCCGCGAATTGCTGCACACTGTACGTAGCTCGCAGCGATGAAGTACGGTTCCCAGAGTCCTCACACCTAGTGAAATCAACTAATACAGGCCCCAGTGCAGAGCGTACGCCTGTGAAACCAGCGTCAGCGTCTCTTGGGCTGCTTCCAGTGTGTTCCGCACTCGTGCCAGATCGCAGCCTCCCAGTATACAGCGCTTTCCAGCGAGCCTCTCCCTGGTACCAGTGACATTCCAGCTGTGCCAGCTTGTCCCAGTACAACGCCAGCGCACAACAGTGCAAGGCAGCGCCGCCAGCGTCCCAGTGTGTACCGCCCAGTGAAATATCATCGTTCCCAGCGCGTTTCCAGTGCTCCCAGTACGGAAAACGTACTGGAAATGCACTGGGGGCACTGGTTTTTGCAATAGGGTAATATCTTCTTCTCTGGTTTCTTTTCCCTTGATCTTTGTCTTTGTTCCTGAACATGAGTTACACACATTATATTCATGGCTACATCTTTTCTGGCATCTTTGACACATCATATATTTGTATATTTCTGGAGAGAGAGTTTTGTTCTGTATTTCTGTATTAAGTGTTCTTTCCAATTTTTATAGGCAACATGCCCCTCCCCTCTGTAATATGCAAAAGCGAGGGTAAAATAAATAAAAAAGAACAAACATGTCAGTAGTAGCTGCGATGTAAGGTTCACTGTCTATTGCGGAGTACTTACTATTCTCAGTGATGAAAGCAATCACCAGGAGGAGGCTAAAGGATAGGCATTTTACACTCATTTTACGCGCGTTTGAAAGTAAGCGGTGGTTAACAGTGGTGGTTCTTCACCTCCGTCACGGCCCCAAATCAACTGAAAGAGAAGAAAGACGTAGAGAATCAGTTCTCCGTAAGTCTTCCACCTCTTTGCTCCTCAGTAGAACACAGACGAAGCAGAATCTGTTGCTTTCTTTCAACAAAAAAGTGGAGAATTCGAGTCAAACTACCTGTATCTGCATTAAATGAACGTCCATGCCCCGCCACGGTGGCCTGGTGGCTATGATACTCATCTGCTGATCCGAGGGTCGCGGAATCGAATCCCGGCCGCGGCAGCTGCATTTCGATGGCGGCGAAAGGTTGAGGCCCGTGTACTGTGTGCTGTCAGTGCAGGTTAAAGACCCCAGGTGGTCGAAATTTGCGGAGCCCACCATTACGGCGTCTCTCATAATCGCAGCTGGTTGTGGGACGTCAAACCCGAAAATTCAATCAACAAGGACATCCATAATCTTTATAGTGTAGGCTATCCATCTTTAGGTTTACGCAGCACCGTTCGCCACCCTGGTGGAGAGAGAACAAACCACCGGTCGCAGGGGCGACCGCGCTCCCTCGTGTTTTCCATTGTGCGCGAAGGAAAATTTTTTTCTGGGTGCTCTTATGTCACATTTCTCGCGTGGCTGTGGCTTTTTGTTGTGGGCTCCGCTAAATAGACAGTCCGCTTTGTTCAGTCCGCTAAATAGACAAACAATACCAATGGTTTGCGAGCTTTGAAAATAGTCAAGAAAAAAGAACTGCCCGTGTAAATATATTGTGTGCCTGAGAAGTCACGCGAGGAGCACAGACTACAAGCAGAGACGAGGAGCCTAGAAGCGTGATTTACGGCTCATCGCAAAATGTCGCGGTGCTTCGACGTGGTGTCCTCATCGTGATTTCATTTTTTGTGATGTAAGGTATCGCCAGTCATCAAGAGGGAGAAACACGCTGGCCATGGTTATTTGAAGCCAAGCTTCGTCTATGAGCCGAAAGTGCATGTAGTAAATATGCGCATTGTACCTTGAAAAGTGTGGGTTGGCTTCTCGAGTCGATAAGGTCACGTACCATTCTTTAAAGGAGTACTGACACGAATTTTTGACATTCTCGTATTGTTGCTGTAAGTGACCCTGACAATGCACAGTACATGGGCCTGTGGCAGTTTAGCCAGAGGCCCGGCGTTTTTTCGGTGGCAACCGAGCACCGTAATCACTACACCACCGCAGTGGACCTCCGCGTGAGCGCATTCAAGCCTTGCTACTACCCGTCGTTGTTCTCTCGGCTTCAGTCTCCATGACGGCTGCTCTTTGCCGCCCGGGCCAATGCAGTGGGCAAGAGAGACAGCACCAAATCGGAAGAGGAGAAGAATCACGGGAACCCTACGAGCGCGAGACAGGTGACGCTCTAGGACCTATGCTATGTCGCATGCCCACCATCCACGTTGTTTATGTCCTCGAACAAACGCGGAAAATATTATAATTCTTATTATTATTTAAATAGGGCCATTTCCCATAAGTTTCCCCTTTTTGAGTTCATTTATGGGAATGTTCACGCGAAAGGTACTAATAAAATATGAGGTTTCTCCTCCTAGCTTATTTTTGATCCATGGCCAATGTTTCTGTCTAGTAGGGATTTCTTTTTATGTCAACGTGCTGTGGGGACATTCAGCAAAGACGATTGTTTTTCATAAAGGCTGTTAATGTCAGAGCTTGGGTTCTATTGGCCTCAGGTGAAATCCCCCAATAATTCAGAAGGAATGCTAACCACTGTAGTCTAGCACTACTAACTCCGTTACGGCTTACACTTCGCATTGCGCTGCGCTACGTTGACTGCACAGAGCTACATACCACGTACGCTTGTGTTTTCTTTCACAAAGTTTGCTGCTGCGCATTAAACAGATAAGTAGTCAACGTTGCTGCTCTGTACTTTAGAGGCAATAATGCAAAGAACCGAAACTAAGCGAAACCGGGATATCGTGTCAGGAAAGCTTGGTAACGCAACATCTCATTGTAAGAGCCGAAGCTCAGCGCTATGTCACAGCGATATATAAGTTACCGAGAGACAGAAAATTGGTCAAGGGCTCAGTTGTTCATCAGATACCACCTAATTAGACGAAGGAACGTTTAGAGAAGGTGTTTTTTAGTCTAGTGTAACGCTACTTGCTACTCACATTATCTATCAGCCTTGCAGGCGAACCTAAGTAATTTGACATAGCGTAAATAAAGGTCTCTGTCAATATTATTGTGAATGGCGTCAATCTGAGTGCTACATTGTCTTTTTCTTCTCTATTGGCACTACCACGTTGTGAGTCGTTGGTAAGTTAGGCTACAATTACAGTTATTGCTCTTTTTATGGGAATTCTGACCATTTTGTATGTCTAACCCCTATAGTGCGGCTAAACCGCCGCAGTTAAAGCGTCCGTTTCCTTTTCCGATTAAAGCACGCATTTTACGAGCACTCTTCTTAGGTCCCTCAAAAATATACTTCTTCTATTCAACGTTTAAATATCGCACATTGCCTAGCTCTTTTCAGAGCACACAAAACTAAGCTCCTGTACCTCACTTTTAGCACATTTGCTGCGCTTTTACTTCCTGCAAGATGTTATTTGCAGAAGTGTCAGATATAAATGGGTACTACGATACCTTCAGATGCTCTGCCACGGTAGTATAGTGACTGTTGTACTCGGATGCGGATCGTAGGATTGCGGGATCGAATCCCGGCCACGACGGCGGCATTTAAATGGACGCGAGCTGTTAAAAAACCTGCAATGTTAAAGTGCACCTGAAAGAACACCCGCTACTCAATATTTCCAGAGTCCTCCATTACGAGATATCTCGTAATAATGGGTGGTTTTGGGAAGTAAAATCCCAGAAATCAATCAATCAGTGAGCAGTACCTTCAGATCTATAGTTTCATTTCGTTAGACTTGTTCGAAAAAAAATGGCAGGTCCCACGTGCAGTGGCAATCAAGGAAATGCGAAGCACGCATGCGGACCGTAAATTGGATCTGCATTGTTGTCTCGCTATACCGATTTTGGTACATACGAAATTAACGAAACGGCCGCAAGAGCAGCAAGACTAGCCTGTAAATCATGCCGCTTATGACACGCATATCATGGTTGTAATGTATGACCTGTCATTTACATCCGTCATGCAATTTTGTTGCGCCATAGCTATCTTGGTATACATCCTGTTAACAAAACGCGTGATATGTAAATCATGCCACTCATGACATGCATGTCATGATTTTCATCTTATGACCTGTCATTTGTGTTCTTCAAGCAGTAATGTTGTGCCACACCAGTTTTTGTGTAGATCCAATTTCCCAAACGGCCAGGATATTACCCACACCATGTCATGTAAATCATGTCGCTCATGACGTGCACATAATGATCTTCATGTTATGACCTGTCATATATGTTCTTCATGCAGTCATGCTGTGCCATACCAATTTTCCTGTACATCCAATCAACGAAACGGCCAGGCTCTCAGAGCACCGAGACAGTGGCATGTAAATCATGTCGCTCATGACATGCATATGATGATGTTCATATTATGACCTGTCATTTATGTTCGTCATACAGTCATCTTGTGCCATACCCATTTTCCTGCACATCGCATTAATGAAAGAGCCTGGAGAGCACCATGATCCTGGTATGTAAAGCATGCCGTTCATCACACGCATGTCAGAATTCTCAAGTAATGCCGTGTCATTTATGTTCGTCATGTAGTCATGTTGTGCCATACCAATTTTCGTGTACATCCACTTAACGAAACAGCCAGGAGAGCACCGAGACCGGGGCATGTAAAGCAACTCGTTCATGACATGGATGTCATGACTTTCATGTTATGACCTGTCATTTATGTTCGTCATGCAGTCATGTTGCGGCATACCTGTTTTCGTATACATCCCATTAGCGAAACGGCCAGCAGAACGCAAAGTTATAGGCGGCTTAGATAGATAGATAGATAGATAGATAGATAGATAGATAGATAGATAGATAGATAGATAGATAGATAGATAGATAGATAGATAGATAGATAGATAGATCATAGTCGCCGAAGTTCGCTAAGAAATACTGCGAATTAAAAAAATGCCACCTCAGTTGTTCCAAAAATTCAGTGCATTTTCTTGCCACCAAGATGACAGTGAATGCCGCATGTAAATTTGGCATAGTGTTTGTCTATTTTCATATGGACGCTGATTTCACAGTACCCTCCTTTGCCATATAGTACACCCACGCATTGATTTATATATATAGGAATGTGCAGCAGCATATTCCAATACAAACCACTCTCCACAACCTTGTCGTCACTAAAGCAAATTACGTTTTCATATCACGTATTCGTACTCACCAGCTGAATAGGCCATAGTGTTTGCGATCTGTTTCGCTTTATATAAGGATATGTGCTCGCACAGAATTTCAGCAATAACTGTGCTGACGTCAATAGTATTCGTAGAATATTTCCGAGAAATTGCAATGCAGTCAGTCACCGGGAACAGGAAGTAGATTCCGTAGAAAAATGTCACAACGTCTACGTATTCTTTGCTTCGCAGGTTGTCGTTATGTTATTTTTCCTTTTTGTAATATTTTCACATTCCTCTACATATGCAAAAGAAGAAATCGGCTTAGTTGGTATTCTTCCATGATGTTTAAACGGCGCTACGAAAACGGGGCGGACAGAAAGAAGCACACACATGGCGTTCACTGACAACCGAGTTCAATGGAAGAAAACGTGCTTTTTTTAAAGCCGGACATACATCACGTGCGCAAATCCAATTCACAAGGTACACGTGTCAGTGGTAAAGCACATCACCTCCTGGTGGCTGTCCTGATTGCCTATCAGCGTTTAGATTTAGTTAAAAAAGCCATTTCTGTAGTCGTTAGGACAACGGGAGGCTGGCTTACAGAACCACTAACATTTTTTTTGAAATACGAAAAGTCTCCGCAATTTTCCTTGTGCTCGTGTCACTGTGAGGAAGCAATCAATTTGCAAAGAATGCACCAGCCACAATCAAAACAATGAATTGCTAAATTATTTCAATTCTTAAAGCGACCGACAACTGAAATTGCGTTTAAATGAACCGTGGCGTAGCCCGGCGGTGAAGCCTCGGGTACTGCTTTCTGGAGTCTATAAATTGCTGCACGTCGCCTTCTGCTGTTCATACGACCATAACTCGGTCTTATAATTGGAGTCAACGAGTAAAAACGCATGCTAGTCTAATTATTCGCTGTCTATTCAGCAAAAGGAGTCGACGCTGAAAAGCGTCGCTGCCCTCATGCCAACCGAAATCTGCTTTTAACCGCGGCGCATGCGGGTAGCGTCTCCCAGGCGTTGCACGCACGCGCTCTGTGGGGGCAGAACCCGATGAATGCACACACGACAGCTGTCAGCCATTGTGTGCAACATGTATTGCGAATTCCCCACTGTCATTTCATGATTGGACAATCTGAGCGGTAAGCTTTCCGTTCAAATAAAGAAACCAGGTAAATTAGGCACTTTGCAAATTGGTTGCCGGTACCTTTAAGTAATAAATTATGATGCCCCTGTAGCCTAAGATTTGCGACGACAAATATTACGCAACTACGAACAGCCTATATACAAAGAGCCGCAGGACAGTAGTATACGGTAGACAACCTCATTCTTACGTGACCCTGTCGTATTTTCATTTGCTTTACTTAGTTTCCTTTGCTTTACGAAGTTCCTTCACTCTCGATCTCTTTCATCTGCTGACCCAAACTCATATCTTGTTGGGAGCAGAAAAAAGCCCACAGCCACAGTGCTTGGCCAAATGTATTTGAGAAGGAACGAACTTAGAGCATTTTCATACGTTCTTGGTTCCTTCGCATGGGACACGCTAGCAGTTCTTCGTCGCGCGCTACTGCAGTTGCTGAATGTTTTAACTTCCTGAGAATTTTCACCTCTGCCTTTAAATATGCTTGCACATAAAGCAAGAAGAGGGGATACGAAGTTGAGAAACCTCTTCAGTGTCGGTTTCACGCGTTAGAAACAAGCAGGCATTAAATGTCAAAACAGCAACGTACAGCGAAAACCATTTCATGACATTAAAGGCGCTTTCGCTGTGAAAAGGTCCTACTGTCAACCTCATTTTTTAGAGCCTTCTTCAAAAGGGCGTATTCTTGAATATTACGCCCTCCCTGCACCCTAGATATTCTAAGGGTGGGTAAACAGGATATGTTTATCGTTTACGTCCTATGAACGGATACTGCTCTTTTAATGTTGATCCTTATATTATGTTGAGAAGTCTTCATCGTGTAATGGCAATGGTTTCAATGAACCTACGGTCGCATTAGAACCTTATCATGCAAAATTGCGGTTGTAGCTTTTCTTTCAATTTTACTGAGTTGCCGCATAGATACCTTCCCATGAGATAAAAATGTATACGACAGCTCTGTTAGCGTTGTTCATGACTACTAGGGTAGGAGACTATCAGTTTTCTGATAGAAATCGAGTATGCATAACCACGTTTGAATACTGGTTCGAATATCACGCGGTAAATGTGCCTTTACCAATAATAGTTTACGAGGTTAACCCAATCCACTTAAACTCTTGATATATATTCCACAGCTCCGTTAGCGTTGTTTATGACTGGTACTTACTACTAGAGGTATGAGAATATCAGTTTCCCGCTAGAAATCGAGCATGCATAACCACGTTTGAATACTACTTCGGGTATCACGCGGCAAATGCGCTTTTAGCAATTACAGTTTACGAGGTTAACGCAATCCAATTAAAAGCTAGATATATATACGACAGCGTTGTTTAGACCGGTACTTACTGCCAGAAGTATGAGAATATCAGTTTCCCGATAGAAAGTGAGCATTCATAACCACGTTTAAATACTGATTCGAATATCATGCGGCAAATGCGCCCTTAGTAATAATAGCCTTAGTAATAAGAGTTTGCGAGGTTAACCCAATCCACTTAAAATCTAGATGTATATACGACTGCTCCGTTAGAGTAGTTCATGACTGATACTTTCTACTAGAGGTATAACACTATCAGTTTCCCGGTAGAAGTCGAGCACGAATAACCGTGTTTGAATACTGATTCGAATATCATGCCGCAAATGCACCTTTAACAATGATAGTGTACGTATATAACAGCTGTTAGCGTTGTTTATGAGCGGAACTTACTACGAGAGGTACGAGATATGTGGCAAAACTGTCGGTACCAAAGTTTAAGCAGCAGTTACGCTGTCAATGTCCGGCATCAGAAACATGTAGTCATTGAGAAATACCAATACATTAATGTATGTTGTGCCGGCGCACATTACTTACCGCTCTACTTTTACTGCTTTCGTACCTCGGCTTTGCTCTAAATTTGCCCCTAAAGCAGCTAGTACGCGTTGAAAAACGCCAGAACAACAACGCGTCTTGTGTCCACGTGAATTGTGGCTTTCAGGACGAGCTTGCGTTGCCTGACTTGCTCTCGTTGAAGCTTTCTACGTTAGCGTTAAAAGCATCCGAGCCGTGTGTAAGACTGAATCAAAAAATAAATGGGACAGACGGAAACATAGATTAGTCGCCACGCTTACTGTGACCTTCGGTTTTGAAGCTTATGATGAACCGGCAGTACATAGGTTCCCTGAACGCGATCTTTTAAATTCGTAAGGAAGGTCACGCAGTACAAGAGCCTTTGCTCTGTCCTTTGTCGACCTTACACTTTTCGATGAATGCTGCAACACACGACCGGGCTTGGTCCTTAGCCAACATTCGACACTAGCTAACCACACCTCGCAGTGACTAATGCCGCTGCAGGCGTCCACTGTGACACGATACCTCCGACCAATCACAGGCCCCAGCCTCCCTCGAGGTTGAGGAATGAAAGGGCGTGTATGGGCATTGCTGCCCGCTGCTTCCCGCCAGTTCAAGCAAGGCGGTCGCATGGGGTAGCCTTGTATAGTTCGTCATCCAGTATGGTAGATTCCATTAGAGGATTTGGGTAGTATCCGGCTCGGTACTTGCTTTGGCATGAAAGCATTGTTTTCACAGTCTTCCGGGTTTCAAACAAGCTTCGAGTGCTCCTTTGTTCTCGGTACGGAGGGGTTACTTGGCGGGTGTTTCTATTGCGATGGCAATTACATGGACTCGTGAACGGGGTTTTCGCCGTCGCCGTCATGCCTCGTATACATGGGCATCATCTATTAATGAAAATCTCTAAGGAAAAGAATCCTAAAGAAATTTTTATGACGCCTCCGAGGCAAGGATTCTTATCCACGTCCGCGCGATTACAAAGCGAGCGCCGCTGCAAGCGCCTCAGACAACTATACGCCACCGGCAGTACATAGGTTCCTTGAACGCGATCTTTTAAAGTCATAAGGAAGGTCACGCAATACAACGGCCTTTGCTCTGTCCTTTGTCGACCTTATACTTTTCGATGAATGCTGCAACATGCGACCGGGCTTGGTCCTTAGGGAACATTCTACGCTAGCTAACGACACCTCGCAGTGACTAATGCCGCTGCAGGCGTCCCCCGGGACACGATACATCCGACCACTCACAGGACCCAGCCTTCCTCGAGGATGAGGAATGAAAGGGTGCGTATGGGCGTTGCTCCCCGCTGCTTCCCGCTAGTTCAAGCAAGGCGGTCGGATGAGGTAGCCTTGTATAGTTCGTCCTCCCGGACGGCAGATTCCGTTAGAGGATTTGGGTAGTATCCGGCCTGGGTGCTTGCTTCGGCATGGTAGTCAATGTTTTCACAGTCTTCCATTTTTCAACAAGCTTCGAGTACGCCATTAATTCCCGGTACGGGAAGGGCTAATTGGCGGGTGTTTTTATTGCGATAGCAATTACATCGACGCGTGAACGGGGTTTTCGCCGTCGCCGTCATGCGTCACATATATAGGCAATCATGTACGAATGAAAATCTCTAAAAAAACAATCCTAAAGAATTTTTTACGACGCTTCCGAGCAAGAATTCGAATCCATTTCCGTTCCGTTACAAAGCGAGCGCCCTTGGAACCGCCTCAGACAACTATACGCCACGGAGAAGCGTTGCAGACAAAGCAAGCGGCGCGCACTGGCATACAATTCGGACCTGCCAATGGTAATCTCTTGGAATTCCATCATAACATGGGGCAAATTTGTCAAGGCGAAAGCGTCAGATTAAGCTGGCAGCATGCCAGAATCTCGAGCCGGCTTCCACAAAGAAGGCCTGCATTTGGAAGTAGTGGGTTAACGTGGGTCAACGCGGCGTACGTGCATATTGTTACACATGTGGACCTTTTTGCAGTGGAAGGTGCAATCATCGAACTACATTTTACGGAAGAGGCCCCTGCTTACACGCAGTTGCGCCGGCGAGGGCGCAGTGCACTCATCGCGTGGGTCGGCGACGTGGGTTGGACCATACGTTTCTACTGCGTAGTAACGCCTTGACCACGTGTTCCATTTCAAGTGCCTCGCTTGTCGTCGCAACGACAACAATGACATCGCTACATATCACTCATTCGATTGCGTCTGCGAGTGCTAGAAGGAACGCGATCACTTGATGCCGCTGTGCTGGTCCAAGTTTGTCGATGGCCGAAAGCGCACGATGTTGACGCTGCATAGCGTAGTGGCTAAGCGAGTGACAGAAAAAAAATCAAAAGTACTTGACTTAGCTAGCTTCAAAAGAGTTGCAACGGAGTGAGAAGCCATGACGCCACATGAGGAGAGTCTACTCTTAGCACGCATGTCTCGCCTGGGAAGACTTCATCGCTATTTTCCACTCGCCATAATTGGCGTAGAGTGAGTTTCGGTCAATTTATGAATTAAGCATGCACTGACCAGTGCTTCATATCTGGGAGATGAATTGGGGTGCTACGTTTCAGCAAGATTATGAGCACTGGTGGACGAAAATCCAGCTCTCTCTCGTTGGCATGCCTGCCAAGGATAAAAAAAGACTTAGACGGCATGGTGTCAGCCACAAATTGAACACTTCCTTGTCTTCCACAGCAAAAGATCCCGCAGCATGCCGCCGCAGCCACTGCGGCCAGATGGATCCTCTTGTTATGCCACCGTGTTTAGTTGTTTGGGGGAAGTCTGAGGAGGCCCTTCAGACACCGAAATATGGCGCCACGACGAGGGTCCTAATGCCGCTATGGTGCCAAGCAATATTTGGTGGCACCGTTGCGCGGAGCGTCAATACCTACAGCTCTTTCTGCACCGCCACAGGGCTATTCACAAAAAAGTGACTATTTGCCCGTTCAAGCTATCGCATCGCTTGTACTGACCAAAAACTTGGGCTGCAAAAACAACCATAAAAACGTTATGTTGAAGGCGCCCGCATAGATATGTAGAAGATTCCCCATTCCTACAAGAAAGCATATGCAGGCCAAACATCGTACTGTTTTGATGGGCGACTCCAGGAGCACGCGAAAAATCTAGTCAAGAGTGTGAACACGCATCTTGCTGACCACTGCAAAGCTTGGTACACTTGTGAACCACATTTTCAAAGCGTTAAAATCGAAGCAGGAGCAAGCAAGCAACTGCTGGTGAAATGTTGGAAACAGTTTTTAATCAAAAACATGGGTCAATATTGCATAAGCAATGCGTCAATAGTCTTATGCAACGCAGGAATGGAATCTCTGTCATGCATGAATTACTTTAGTGTAATTTCGAATGTTCTTGTATATGGGAGCCTGTGCAGCTTGTGTTGATATGTATAGCTACTAACTGTCTTTAATAAATCAGTTGTTAGTTAGCACTTATGTCATTTACTTTCTTGTGTGTTGTTTGACTCGTTCATGATGAATTCCATGTCAAGCAACAACTATCTCGGCATACAAACTTCTGGAGAAACATGGTATGAGTGCTGCATCGAGATCTCTCGTATAGGAGTTAAGTGCATCTGTGGTGTACTCCTGGTGTGTACAATAGAATATGATCACGGGCACAGCCCACTATGCACGGCTATGGATCCAAACAAAAAGAACGGTTCAAGAGAAAATGGAAGCTTGAAGCAATAAAGAAACTTGTTGAAAACGATGGAAGACAGGTAACGTCGAGAGAACCAACGTATCAAGTGAAGGCTTGTCTTCGTCAGCCCACTTGTCGAAACGCTGGCTTAAATGACATTAAATCCCTTTTCGCAATAGTTTTCAGCAATATTTTATTATTATACAATATGAGGCACGCCGCAGTGGGAGGACAGATGATTTATGGGGTTTGGCGTCCCAATACCAGCTCCGGATAAGTTTGAACACCGGAAACTTAAAAAAAATGTTGGTATGAATGAATACAGTACACAGGTGTAGGACACTGTACAAAATATCGTCCTTGTCATGTGCCCGAGTTTGCTTGCCTTACTTTTTTGTGTTATGAGCCCTTAACATCAACTAGCTCAGCTTTCTGCGGTTCTGAACCCGTGTTCTGTAACTCCGTCCCCGTCAAAACGTGAGGAATTCGTTCAAAAATGTGTCACTTACCACAAAAAAATTGTTCTGATGAAGCGTGCGACCGATGACAAGAAGAGCGCGAGGCGAAGCTGGCTACCTTAAGGGATGAAGACAGCCTAGCTCTCCTTTCTAGGTAGTGCCCAGACGTAGGGAAATTAAGTTAAAGAAAACTTGGTCAAAAAACCCAGATGTCACTCCCCCAGTTTACGCTTCTTTTCATATATATATATGATCCAGGTGCGTAATACCGCTCTGGTATGCACTTCTCACTTGGCTAGTTTTTCCTGCTCAGAAGTCCTGAAAAAAGCTAGCCTTGTTTTTCCCATAAATTTAATTTGCATATCCATAAACAACACTATGAGCTGGCATTCCTGAAGATGTAGGTGCAACATCAGCGCCTCATTGCATTTCTTAGCCTGAATGCCCAACGGCCATGGCCTGGGAAATCTGGAAAGATTAGGGTTTACAACCAAGCAAGGCCTGCCTAGCAAGTGGCTTTCTTGTACATGCGCAACACTGTTTGCAAGTAATTAATTAGGCAGA
>JABSTT010003257.1:0-30120 GCA_013339685.2 Hyalomma asiaticum
ATACCGCTCTGGTATGCACTTCTCACTTGGCTAGTTTTTCCTGCTCAGAAGTCCTGAAAAAAGCTAGCCTTGTTTTTCCCATAAATTTAATTTGCATATCCATAAACAACACTATGAGCTGGCATTCCTGAAGATGTAGGTGCAACATCAGACGCCTCATTGCATTTCTTAGCCTGAATGCCCAACGGCCATGGCCTGGGAAATCTGGAAAGATTAGGGTTTACAACCAAGCAAAGGCCTGCCTAGCAAGTGGCTTTCTTGTACATGCGCAACACTGTTTGCAAGTAATTAATTAGGCAGATGTTTGGTTGCCTCTGCATGTCTTATTTTTTCCCTTTTTTTTGTCTACAGCATGCCAAAAATATTCGCCGTGGTGATGTTCCCAGAGGAGGGGGACACTATAGCTGTCGTGCCCACTTCTTGGCTTGACGCAGACAGTGGGCACTGTCTGTGGCCTCCCGGTGAGACATTGCAGCTAGTAAAAGCCCAGGTGCCACCAGGCACCACAGAAGAGGGGTGGAAACCCCACCCTGCCAAGGTTGTGGCCAGAAGCCGTAAGTGGTTGTTGCAGAAAATGGCCAGCTTTTGGGTAGTTTATGTGGTAGATGTGCCTTACAGCTTGAACGGGAACACAGTATGCGTTTGCCTTGTCCACCTATTGCCATTTAAGAAATCATTGGACTGGGCAAAAGGAAAATCTAGGGTATCACAACAGTGAGCAAGATGAATGCAGGAGCAAGAGACAAGCTAGACCTCTAGTTGAAACAGTGGTGCAGCTTTCACCTGACTCTCATTTTTGCTCATTGTCTGGAGCAGGCAAAGTAACAACACGGCGCTGTTGAAAACTATATGGCAATTGTTGTTGTTGTTTTGTGGGGTTTAACCTCCCAAAACCAGTTCTGATTATGAGAGACGCCGTAGTGGAGGGCTCCGGAAATTTCAACCACCTGGGGTTCTTTAGCGTGCACTGACATGGCACAGCACGCAGGCCTCAACATTTTGCCTCCATCGAAATGCAGCCGCCGCGGCCGGGATTTGATCTCACGACCCTAGGATCAGCAGCCGAGTACCGTAGCCACTAGACCACCGTGGCGGGGCTATATGGCAATTGCAGCAGTTGATTTTTGCCACTGGGGTCTGTACCCTCCCAACATATTACATTGTTGGACATGGTAGTCTCAACCTTCGCGCTATTCCTCCTTTGTAATAGACTGATCTCACCACAGTGTTTCGCCGCGCTAACGCTACCGCAGTGTATGCCAGAACTTTCAGTGCTATGGTATGTTCAGCAGTGTAGCTGCAGCATTGGCAAACAGTGTTAATGAGCTTTTATTATTTAGATGAGCTGTGATTGTTCAATTTACGTGCTGTGTGCAGCCTGAAACAAGCTCGTCGGGTTTTACATGATCCCAAAGGACGTAAGCTCTGGCAAGAATCGGTGCGTGGAACTTTTTTTTCAGTGCTGTCTGTAAACGTTGTGTATTTGTGTATTTCATGCATGGCACTTCGGCAGTGTTTTACAGCAGCTTAACAGGTTTGGCAAGTGACTGATGTGCCAATCAGTGACTATGATTCGTAGTGTGTGCTGGATCCCCTTGGCAAGGCGGCCATTGACAGCGCTGCCAAACTGGATACTGCTTGTGTTCTGGACAAAAAAGTGATGGCTAGAAGATCCCTAATCTTTACCTCTTACGAAAAACAATGACTGTAAAACGTCTAGCATGAATGAGACGCCTGATAGAAGCCAAAGTTAGCTGTAGTGCATAGGTCTCGCCAATGCACAGCTATAGCTTAACCATTGCAGCAAACTGTGCCTCTGGTATTTCCATTATGTTCAGTGTGTTATGATGAGAAGATAACACTGCAATACCAGTGACGAAACATATCTTACGAGCAAAAGTACAGTCAGTTGCAGTTTTGAAGCGGTAAAAGCATAGCAACAATATCGGGGGGGGGGGGGGGTGCAGGGTGAGCTGCCACTATCTGTCGTTTTGCACCTATTGCCAAAGTTACTCACACACTCATCCAACCTTTCTGTAGCAGGAGATAGCTTGTCGTTGACATTATTTTCCAAACATATACAGCAGCCCATAAGTTTTCACTAACGGTGTGCACCAAGTTGCCATTCCGCTAAGGTGGATGTGCCATTAACCTGCTTCATGGCAGTAGTTTCATATTCATTCACACATAATCGAAGTCCTGTAATGCCAGTACACTGTTATTACAGGGCTTCTAGCTTTTTGTTCATTGACAAAACAAGCACAAAAGCCTTTTCTTCTCTGATTCAACATTCTTTCCACGTCTCTGTGCTCTTGGAGTCTGCGAAAGGGGGGGGGGGGGGGGGCAACTCAAGTTGAAAATATTCGCAAAACAAAATATGTGTACACACATAAAAAGATGAAAATATATTATAAGCTAATTACAGAGATGGATATAGCATGGAAAAGTGGTAATGCATACAAATAAAAAAAATCAACTTGAATTCAGGCACAGTCACATAAAAAATAAATTGGTTAATATCTCATGAGAGGCTGGAATGTAAGAGTGACTGGAACTGGGATGATGTTTTACAATGACATATACTTTTGGGAAGTCTGTACCAGTGCATGGAGGTGTGAATTGCACTGGTGTGAATTGCGAAACACATTAGTACGACAGCGCATTTCAGGTTGTACTTTACACTCATGATCACAGCACGTAAAGGTGAAGGAAGGGGGAAATGTACAAGTTCTTATTAATTCATGTGAGACCAGAGTAAATTCGGTAGAAGAGTTCCAATTTTGTTGTTAAGCAGTGCTCAGCTAGGGTTTTCCAGCCAAGGTTGCCTTTAAATATTGAAATATTGCTTTAAAGTTACAATTACCAGCAACAAACCTGGCTGCACAATTCTGGATGTGCCCAAGTTTACTTATAAGGCCGGAAATGTAGGGCTCCCATGCTACACAAGTATATTCAAGTATTGGGCGAATATTTGCATTGTAGAGTTGTTCTTTTGCACTTTTTGGGCTTTGTAAAAATTGCATCTAATGAGGTTAAGTATGTGTGACATGTTCGATGTGTCTAGTCCAGGTTAGATTTTCTAAAAATAAGCCCCAAGATATAGTTGTAATATTGCACCTGTTCGAGCAATATATTGTCCAGATTATAAGCTGATTTCACAGAGAAGTGTTTGCGGGTGAAAGATATAAGTTGAGATTGAGCACTGTTCAGAGACATGTGCCATTTGGCACAGCAACTTCAAATTGGTGTGTAGGCTGTGAACTTTGTGTTCATTTGTTATGTTCCTAGAAACGATGCAGTCATCTATGTATAATCTAGCATTGCACTGAAGACCCTGTACAATATCGCTAATATAAACCAAAAACAACGGCCCCAGAACAGATCCCTACGGGATGCCTGAAGTTACGGTTATTTCAGTTGACTTAACACCGTTACTCAGAAGGTGCTGTGCTCTTCCGGAAAGGTAGTTTCTAATGTATTTGATCAAAGCAGGATGACTAGAGATAATTTATACAACAAAACATTCAGGAACAGTATTAAAAGCCATTCGAAAATCTAAAAATGCAGTGCACCTAAAACTGAAACAAAATACAACCAAATCTCATTTTTTTATTGTAGCTAATTCAGTGAATTCAGGTAAGAGCAATGCAAAGTGACACAGGCGCATCAATTAACGACGAGATGATATGGTTGTGTTTGCATTGCCAACCTTTTTTTTCTTCAACAGCGCTACATCGCATGGCAAACTGAAATAAAATGTACATAGGCATTCCGGACACAGTTCCCGATTCGTTCAATCATCCTCCATGCAAAGCAGTCGTGCAAAATGTCAGCAAACGAGTAGCATACAGCAAGCAGCTGTGTTCGAAGTACAATTAAAGGGACCCTGAAACGGTTTTGACGACATTGTGCAAACATGGTGGTCTGGTAGAGAGAGTCATTACGATCATTAGAGCACAGATCTCGGCGCTCAGCATAAGTTGTGTAATTTACAATAAGGTTTTGAACACTCGCATCGCAAAGGATCGCAACGGCTCACCAAAATGCGTTTTCAAACGCCCCCGCCTATCGAACGATGGATGGGAGGCGGCTGATTAGCCCCTAATCAGTGACGTGCACATAATTTTCACAACTTAACCGCAAACAACGTGCTCCTACATCGTGCTCCTTCGTTTCAGCCAACTGTATTGTCGCGACATCTGGCGGCATACACACGAGTCGCTGGCGCTCAATTACAGATGCTAGCCCTGCCGAGGCCGGCAACCTTAGTAAAGATATGGGGTGCTATGTTGCTGCAGAGGGCTCGGCAGGGCGCTTGACGTGGGAGGCACAGTCGTCGCTAGCGTGCACTCCGAAGCTGATTGAGTTGAGGAGGAACAGCAGTGGTAAAAAGGAAGGAGACAGAAATAAGCCCATAGCTGCCTTAGCGCATGGTGCTTCGCTTTATTTATGGCGTGAATGATTTCACAATTGTGTTGCCTAATCAGTGACGCGGTGTCTAAAAATGTTTCAGGGACCCTTTAAAATGGCGGCGTGCTCCCAGGCACTCTCACATGTGCTGATTATGTAGCAAGATTGATCTATTGCAGAGCACACGTAAAAATTGTGATGTGGCCTAAATATTCGCACAGTGCTTTGAAGTGCTACGGCCAACAGCGTGCAAGGCTTGGTAAAGTTCATGGTGCACACTGAGTTTTCTTGTAAAACATCTCTAGGAAAGCTTTTACATCAGCTTCTTGAAATTGAATTGATGGTGCTTTTAGGTGGAACTTCTGCCTTTACGTAATAGTTAAGCAGTGATGTTTCATTTATTTAGCATAGTGCATTGGAAGCTTGCATCAACATTTCCAGTGCACACTAAATAATAGCCATGTGGCAATGAGGTAGTTCTGATGTAAGGTGAGTTGAGAACATCTTATAGGAGGAAAAAAAAATGCGGACTGGAAGCTCTTATTGCCTAATTTGAAAGTTGCAAAATGCAAATGGTTACACTTACTGATAGTTGATGGTGCTGATAGAATTTGTGATATTTTGCAATATAATGTTCCACATAGAGGAACCATTTCAAGCTCTTAGCGGTATTCTGCTCGAAATGGCCAATCTCTACAGGCAGAGGCAACATAAGCGTGTACCAACCGGCACGTAATGCAGTAGAACTTATTGTTGGGCTAGTTGGTGAGACATGACTTCATAAATTTAAGAGTGCAAACCATGCACACATCCACACACACTGATGCACATGGAAAAAAAAAGAAAAATGGACACCACTCAGCACTGGGGTCCCAGTCTGAGCACTGAGTGGTGTCTTTTTCATGTGTATTGGTGTGTGTGGTTTGTGCTCTTACATTTATGAAGGCACGTAATGCTAGCAAGGAAAATGCATGTCTCTGATGCTGTAGGTTCCCTGTCAATCTTTAGGGCGACTGTAGTTGGTGTGGGGTGTAAATAAAGAAATGTTCTGCACGAGTCTAGTGGCCATGACATGGCAGTGAGGCAGTGAGTTTTTTTGCAGAAGTGGCACTAGGGCACTCTCACGGCATTAGAGATGACGATAGCGACTCGTTTGGGATCATGCAGGGAGGGTTGGTTGCATGCTAAGTCCTGCCAACCAGGGTTGAGGATCTCTGCTGGAAAGGGCATGATTTGCTCTTGTCACTTAAAGTGCTTACTTGCACTTGAATAATTTCAAAAATTCTAGGGAAGTCACTTCCTGGACAGGGGTTAAAATAAATAGCTATGCAGACGCAGAGAGTACAGAGGAAATAATGGGCTGCACCTACACAGGAGCCTTTCAGAGGAACAGCCTCTTACTGCAGGATCTGGATGTGGTGTTTAGTGCTATAGCACTCTGCGGCTGACCCAAGGGTCGTGGGATTCAATACTGGCTGCATTTTGATGGAGACGAAGTGCAAGGGGACTGTGTGCTATGTGGTGTCAGTACACATTGAAGAACCCCAGGTGGTCGAAATTTTTGAAGCCCTGCGCTACAGCGTGTCATAATATCTGGTTTTGGGACTAATATTTGGTTTTGTATCTCATAATATCTGGTTTTAGTAAAACCCCAGAAATGATTGTTTCCTGCAGCCAGGTTTAATAGGCTTAGAGTCCCATTCTTACTTTTCACATTCTCCTCACTTCAATTCTGAAACTGGTCAGCATGTATGTGCTTCTCATGGCATTGCCTACATTTCTTATTTTTGTCAGCGCAGATGTTATATTGTAGACTGTTAAAAGCTGGCTGGACTCCTTAATGGCTTACGCTACTTGCAGTTCTTGCATAATGGCTGGTTAGTCATGCTGGGAAGCAGTTGTATGAACTAAAATCTCATTGCAAAAGGCAAAGCTTTGGTCGAAACTTTGTGTAATTAATTTGATTCTTGCAGGCACTTACATAGGGGCAGAAAAGAAGGCCAGGCGGTTGGAGTACAGCTCTGGCGTGGAGAGCTCGGCTGCCTCTGGTAATGTCCACCTTCAGTTTCAATCATATGGAGGCAAATGGTTGTTTAGGTAGATGTACATATTCACTTCTTTTTTCTTAGGTCATGATGAGCCTGTGCTGTCCTCGCCTGAGCTGGAACTTCCTTCGCCTCGTAAGCATTTTTATTTCCTTTTGCTGCCATTCCCCTTCATGACATACCCTGTTCATCGCTCGATTATGTTTGTCAGTGTATGAGGCACATTTGTTTTTATAATGCATAGATTTTAGGAGCCTAAAGCGCTTAAAAGTGCTGCATGTTATGGCTAGCCAGATTAGTCTTCCCTAATTTGTTGCTTCCATATTCCACTTTGAAGGTGACACAGTCTAAAAAAGCATGTTTAGGTTATAGTCACGTATTCATTGTTATGTGCTTATTTTGTGAATATTTTCATAGCCCCGTTAGGAGTGCAGTGCACTTTCACAATGGGGTCCAAGGATGAACAAACATGAACAAGTGTTTCAGCTTGTTTACCTTTGTGCTAGCTTGCCAACCTGTACATCACTGGTGTGACAGTGGTGTCCAGGTCCCCAAATGCACCAAGAAAGCTACTATATCATGCTACATTTCGGCAATGATCTCGTGATTTCCTTCTGTGCACCGAGTTGTCATTTCACAGCCTTGAGGAGGGAACTCTGGCAGTCACTTGGAATTTATATTTAGTTCATTGTTATAATTTTGAATGGCTATGAGAGCAGACAAGTGTGTGCACCTTACTTTGTAAAATTATCTCTGAGGTTTACGACCACATTCTCCGAGGATAGCAGCAAGCCAACATCACTGTATTGCAAGTAAACATGCATGCATGTGTGCATGCATTGATTTCTATACACACAACACCGCAGCTGAATGTGCTCCAAAATGCACATTTGCTGTTCCAAGGTGAGATCTTAGGTTCTTCAGAAACTGTACCGAAATGGCTTTCATCAACTGAATCAAGCTGTAAATGCTGCCAATGTTGCATTTAGCCTCCTTTTGTTCTGCTGATTAACCTCCCTCCCTTTCTGTTCCCTTCCTTCCTTTAACTACATTACAAACATTACACACTTATGTTGAACAGCATGTGCACCACTTGTAGTGGCAAGCCAGGAGCCATTGGCTGAGCTGGAGCCGGAAGTGGAGCAAGCCACAGCCAACGTGCCATCAGAAATGGAAGGGCCCCCAACAACTTCGGGTGCCGGGGTGGCTGCAGGTGCTGGGCTGGCTGTTGACCCTGAGCAAGATCCCCTTCGTGCTCTACAGGGTGAGTTTACGTCTTCTCTAACTCGTAGATAGGTACATTTGTCCCATCTCTTGCATTGGTTGCTTGCGTCAGTGGAATAGAGCAAAGCAATGAGAGGCTCTAGTTCCCAGTTTGGATTAGTATGCTTTAAAGACACTTGCAAACTATCGACTTAGTAGCCTACACGTTCTTAAGGTTTGATGGAAACTGCATTATTTTTAAATTGGAGGATTGTACGCCTCTGCTATGGCTGCTGCTGTCTGAGCTCTGGGATGTAAATATTAGATCTTCTGTACTTTACTGACTTGTGTGTTTTATTTCATTGCGCATAAAATAACTAGCTCTTAGGGTGCTTCAATACTTATGTCCAATCTGAGTGATGGCAAATGTGTACTGTAGGCTAGGCTCCTGCTCTGGATGCCTATTGTAATTTGTGCTGGGCACTTGGGCAGCACTCCATTCCACTGCTTGCTCTAAGCAGACAGTCCTTCTCTTCGAATAGCTATTCAGTTTTAGTGAAAGAAGAAGGCTCCACTTTAAAATGTATCTGTATATATAACTTCTTTATTCTTGATTGATTTTGACGAAACTTGATGTGTTTATGCATATTTATGTGCTGCCTATAAATAGGCAATTATTAATCTAATTAATCTACTACAATGTGTCATTTTGGAAATTTCCAACAGCAATATTTTTTAGAATGAGCATATCGCAATGACCTGGAATGAGCATTGTATGCAATAGGACAAAAATGGATGATGTAAACTCATTTCAACAAAAGTTACATTGTTCTGAGCATTCATGGTTTAGTTGCCATTGAGCTGGGACATTACTCAACGTACCATGGTGATGTTTTGGACTATCCAAAGTTTAGCAATATTTTTGTAAGCAATTGTCCTCAGGAGCGTGTCTGTTACAAAGGAGGTCCCACTAGTGGGGGAGATGGGGCAGCCAACCTTGTAGTCTCTTATACCCCATTGTCTCTTATATCAGTGCCTCTTGTAAAGGGATTGAATTGTAATACATAAATATGACCATATCTTTCTGCCATTCAGATATTTAAGAAAAAATGAATTGGAAATGTCAAAACTGTTATTTTGCCTTACCCTGCAGGTGAAAATGAGACACTGTCAGACAAAGCAACACTGCCTAAGAAAATAACTCGTTCATTCATGCAGATGAATCACTGGCAATCACTCTTTGTGTTTTGTCCTTTGCGTTTTGTTTTAAAGGCAAACACCAGACAGCATAAATGCTTTAATGTCTGGACCTTCTGAAAAAAAAATTACATACTAACATATAATGCCATATAAAGGCTTGCTTAGTAAAAAACTTAGCCAAATCAACGCCTTTTTATGATGTTTTACCCCATTCATAGTGAACCCATCTTTCTCCTGCAGCACTTACGGAACTGCACTTTTGGCTCTCTGTAGCCCGCATCAGAGCAACACTTTAAAACACTTGCTCAGCAGAAGCATAGGGAGCGCTGTAGAGTAGTGCGAGATCTGCTTTCCCATAATGGCACCTTGTAAAGGAGCCCTTAGTTGTCTTCAAACTGGTAGACGTGTGTGCAGTTAGCCATACAGGTATTAGCTGAGGTAATTTCTTCAGGTGCATAATTTGGTTTGTTTGTATAGTTAATGGCAGATTGATGGCAGAAGGGTACCTACGTCTGTATGCAGGCATGAAACTGTATGCGAAAGCCTTAAGTTCTTTTCTTTTTATTTTGTGCTGTCCAGCAATACAGCATATAATATATATGCTGCTGGTGATCTTTCTCAGTGGAAATGTGTGAGTGCACATACACACACATGTGCACACACACACACATACACACACAGGTGCCCATGTGACTTCTGCCAAGATTTCATAATAAAAGGCATGGTGGCAGCGAATTGAACCTAACGCGTAGTATGTTCTCCAGGCAGGGTGTACTCAGTCTATGTGTGTTTTTCCTTGAACTAACCTGTTATGTTCTTTATTAGTACTCTAATACCTGCAGTATGATTTGCAGAGTTGTAGAGAATAATCAGGAGCCAGATTGAATTGTTTCTATATGTCACACATGACATATAGGAACTGTATCATGGATATGTCACACATTATTCTATTTTGCTGCCTGCTTCATTGCTTCTTTTGTCAGTTGCATACAAGGCATACACTTCTGCAACCTGTAAAACCATGTCAAATAAGTTCTGCGGAAACCCCCAAGGTGGAGTAACGTTCATGAAAGGGAAAATTAGCATCCACCCGTTTTGTAGCACAAGGCTACACGGAAATCCATATGGATTTCTCATAAATGAACGCTTCCTAGTTGCTGAAAAATTCGTCCTCCGGGACCAACGCCTATTCGGGGCACTCGCTCTGCCACTCTGTTGACAGAGCGAGTGCCCCGAATAGGCATTGGTCCCGGTTTTGAAACCCAGGCCAGGACGAATTTTTTGGCAACTAGGAAGCGTTCATTTATTAGAAATCCGTATGGATTTCCTTGTAGCCTTGTGCTACAAAATGGGTGGATGCTAATTTTCCCTTTCTGTAAAACCATCCTTGACAGCTCACACATGTCCTATTCCACACATAAGTGGTCGTACAGCAGCAATGAATACTTCCTTTTTCCCATACACAATAACCTTATGGAACACTCTTCCTAACGCCCTTGCTTTCTGCTCTGGTTTAGAAATATTTCGAGAAGCACTAACCCGCTATTCGCTCTAACAATATGCACCTAATCATAGCGTATTGTTAAGTGTTTTTGTACTACCTAATGCTACATTTGTTGTTCTCTTTCTTTTGCTTGGTTAGAAATTACTTTTATTGAAATATTTTCCACATTTCAAAAAAAAGAAAAGCAATACTTGCCCTGCGGCAGTGACAGGGAAAGGCATATGTGATAGAGCGCCTGTGTACTACTGTCGTGCTGCTTCCATGTGTACAATCTGTGATCAAGGATGTCTGCAGTGTTACTGCTCGAATGAATTATTTATTTGGCAGTGCTCAGCCAGCTAGGCAAACACTGGGACGCCTCTCTGTGGTAACACTCGCACTGCAAGCAGATTGCATTGTTAGTGTTCATATACCTTTTTTTCATATTTCATGGACTTCTGATAGGACTGTGTGACATGTGTCGTACGGGAAACAATTCATGTGGTGGTTTTCACACTCTGGGTATTCATCCAATAATTAACAAAACAAGTCCAGTAATTAGATGCCAATAATGAATGAATTAAAGGCCAAATAAAAAGTGAGTAACTATGGGGCACTAAAAATAGTATTTGTATGATTTATATCGCTTTGGGCATACCTTTAATTTTTAATATGTTGCCTCATTTGGGTTATGTGGGACACACCGTGTATATTGTTACAAGATGTAACTAATATATACTAAAATACGTGTGCATGTATGTATTGCTTTTGATTTTTTTGTGTGTGTGTGCATAGGATAATATATATTTGCATATGTGTTGCCTTCCAATGAAATGTATCCTTGTTCTAGATATCCTGCTGCGCACTGTCCGGCTTGTCCTGGAGGTGCGCCACGAGCAGCGGCAGGGCTTCAGTATGCTCAGGGCAGAACTGGAAAGCCGCTTGGCCCCAAGGGACCAGCAAGTACACGCAGCCCCTGCGCCATTGCCCGACCTACCCGCACTGCCTGCCACGTCGCTTGAGGAACTTGAGGCTGCTGAAGCAGCCCTCGAGAATGAAGACGTGGCCAATGCTTTAGTAAAAACAACTTTCTTCTGCTTTTACACTGCCAATGTCTTGCAGCAGTACAGTTTCTCAATTTTAAATTTGTTTTAATGTCGTCCAAGGGCGATGAATTATAGCGATGCTGGATAATTCTTCTTCGTGGCCTGCTCTAAGTCCTATTCTCCTCTAAGTCCTATTCAAGCACATGTGCACAAGACCAGCCAAACATGAGTGGTGCATGCTAAGACTCAAAGAATAAAGGATAAAGGATCGCTACAAAACACGAGCCTTGCAATGCTTCAAGCATGTCAATGCATTGCACAGCGCATGTGTCGTTACAGGATGAGGCTGTTGTCAAGATTAGAAAAATTTGGTTCTGCATGTAGCTTTTATTTGCCTCTGCGATAAAACTTTCCTGTGCAGAGCACTAGAGTGGCTCAATGGGTGCAAGTCTATCACATGACAAAAGAAAACCTTGTGTGTGTGCTAATATGTTTTACTGGTTAACTCAGTGTCTTAAGCCCACCTTTTTAGGATTTCTGGCCTATAGTCTAAAACTCATTCTTTCTCTAGATCAGTTTACTGGCACAATTATGGGCTTTGAATCACTTTAGCACTGATAATTGTAATACCTAAAAGTGCTTGTAGGGGCATTGTGCTTGCATCCTCAAGAATTTTAATAGCTGAAAATGTGGAGTTGCAGAGGCCCGAGGATGGCACGTTAGGTTGTTGCCTGCTGCAAAATGCCACTTAGAAATATTTTAGGGACATTTCACAGTGCATTGCAGTTCATTACAGTGGCATCGGCTCGTTTACTACTACTCAGTGTTTTCTTTACTGTTCTCATTCCAGCGTGACCAACTGGCCCGCCTTGGAGGCAAGGGCCTCAGGGAGGTGGCTGTCAACGTGCTGACAGCCATCATGGGCACTGAAGTGCAGCGGCTCTTCAGCATGCACGGGAAGAAGGGGAAGAGGGCGTTTGCGCCTCTGCGGTTGTGCAGAGTGGCAACTGGTAACTGGTTCAGTGTTGTTGCCTAATGTTAACTGCATTTTTTGTAGTTGTTGCTTTTACTAATTCTGGTTACTCAATGTAAAAGTCATATAGAACCCACATGTGATTTTTAATGAAAGGATAACATGGGGAAGATAACATTATTAGTCACGTGTATTCTGAAATTTGTAATTCAGATTGCATGACCTATGTGATATTTCTTGTCTTATGGTTTAATAAAGAGCTTTATTGTGCTCTTGTGCAATCTTACCTACACTGTTGATTGGTCTATCAAAGCATGACACAAGCCAAATTGAAATCGCTATTTGTTTTATGCAAAAACAGCCATTTGGGCCATTGGTAATATGTATCAGGAGAGCACAGGACAGTGGTAGAAACAGACCATGCTAAATATACATAACCTAAAGGTCCTATGGTTGGCTCTTGAGACATACTATTGTTCCCAAATGGTATCACGGGACTCCTGAAGCTGTGGAAGAAATAACAACACATGGAACATTGCTCCAGAAGAGTTATGCAGCAGCAAATGACTACGTAGACATTTTTATTTTAAAAGGTCATTATATTCAGAACATCCCTAAACTTCAGTGTATACTGCTTTTTATTTATGTGCAATGTGCATGTACAAAATGATGGAATGATGCAGTTTTGTACATTCCATTAAAATGTTTTACCATGTATGCGCATTCAATATATTGTTCGTGCACATTTACTTTATCGTTACTTTTTTCTGCATGTTTTCTCTTTTTGCAATATATATATATATATATATATATATATATATATATATATATATATAATGACTGAAGAGATTGAAGGCACTACTGCATTTTGTCCTCTACTTTGATTGTAAGTGTAATTTGTACAGTTGGGTAAAAGCTATTCAATTCAATGCAGATGTCATCTCCAGGAAAGCAGGGGTAGATGTTGCAGAGGTAAAAACCTTCATACAGAGGTGGTTGCCAGGCTCAGGTGACCGGGGTGGTGGCCGAAAGGTTCGGTTCGAACAATCCTTTCTCCACCGCCAGGCTCACCAGAGTCAGGCAACCACATCTGCTGCTGCCCCTGCCCCTGCCCCTGCCACCGCCCCAGCCCCTGCTGAGGCCTGAGGAAGTTGCTGCCCCTCCCCTTCATCCCTCTGCTCCCGCCCCTGCTGCTGTGCTCCTGAGCCCCCATTCCAGGCTGTACATATTCACTGTAAATATTGTTATTGTATGTATATTATTATGTAAATGTTGTATATATGTATTTTATGTAACCCATAATAAAATGTCAACTTAATAACAAGCGTGTTGTCCAGTCATTACACCTGAAATATATGCGTAGCTTGTGGGGATGGCCCTGCAAAAGTGTGAAAGTGCAGCAGTGCTGGCTCGTGGTATAAGTACGGTACGTACTACATACCATATTGTGGTGCACCTCGGTAGTTTACAAGACTTTCGACGCTGTAAGAAACCCCTGCAGGTCTTGTGTACCAGAAATTTGTACGTGTCCCGACCACGACTGTTCCGTACTGCTGTACTTTCGACACACTAAGCCACTGATGCCGATGCACGATGGCATTGTGTCGGCGGGCCGACACTACGCCAACATCGCCCTAATGGCGGCTGGCCGACCTTGAGCCATTCTGGCTGGCCAACTTCGACCCACTTTGGCTGGCCAACTTCGACCCACTTTGGCTGGCCAACTTCGACCCACTTTGGCTGGCCAACTTCGACCCACTTTGGCTGGCCAACTTCGACCCACTTTGGCTGGCCAACACGGACCCACTTTGGCTGGCCAACACGGACCCATTTTGGCTGGCCAACACGGACCCATTTTGGCTGGCCAACACTGACCCATTTTGGATGGCCTATGTCGGCAGTATCGGCAACCGCCATCTTCGATCCAATGTGGCTGGCCGATGTCGGGCAGATGACGGTGAAAGTAGCGCGAGCGCCATTTGCCGATTAAGGGCCGATATTGTTGCCGACGTTGGCCGACATCGCGCCAACACAAGTCCTGTGTCGGCGTGCTGCCTGGGATATTTGAAACTCGCTCCCAAAGATTGCCTAAGTGCTCATTCTCTCAATCAAGAACCATTGCCTGTGCAGCTGACATTGCAAGTTTGTGATTTCATACTATAATAGGGTGACACACAATGAGCAGTGACCCAGAATACTGGCATAGCACTGGGAGAGCCTCCATAATGTTCTTTTGCACTTTTCGTGCTGGTGTCTAGTGAACAGCAAGGAGGGAGACAACGAATGAACAGAAGGAATTGGCTGCCCTAAAGATTTAGGGGCTTCAGGCTACCCTAAAGTAAAAGAGGGAGGGGGGTATTGTGAACAGGTGCAGCATATATGCATGAGAGTAGACGATGTAGCAGTGTGTGGGTCACATCGTTGTGGGACCACTGACCAAGTGTCCTAGACAGCGACATTGTCAAACTCTGTGCCCAGCAAGGAAAACCAAACATTGTTTGCATAAACAGTGGGAAATACATTATTTACCAAAAAACATTACAGCATATCCACGGAGTGAATGATGATGAGTGGGCGAAGCTCGGGAGGTTCATCGTAGATCGTGCTGAGTTGCGGATTAATTTAGTTAACGCGCACGCTACGAATCCTCATGGTTCGACTATGCACAAGTGAAATCTCCCACAGGCACTTCATTGGAAGTCAAGATCCAGTGCCTATATATATATATATATATATATATATATATATATATGGGTTGCCGGTGAACGCTTCTCCAACGCGAGCAGTCGGTATTTCTCAATCAAGAGACTCGCTAGGAGACGCTGCCTGCGCCAACGTTGTCTCTCGCGGGTGAGGGCGCGTCCTCCTTCTTTGCGAGCTGGTACAGCGTTCCTCTAAGAAAGAGCGTTTGATTGTGGTTGTGGTTCGGTTAGGAAAGGACGCTAATTTCTGCAGCCCATGTAGGGAGCACGGCTAAGCGTCCGTGGGGGTGGGGGAAAGGGAGTGAAAGAGATAGAGAGGAGAGAAAGGCCGTAATGGAGGTCTCTGGAAATTCAGACCACCTGGGGTTCTTTAACGCGCACTGACAACGCACAGTACACGGGCCTGTGGCATTTTCGCCTCCATCGAAAATGCGACCGCCGCGGCCGGGATCGAACCCGCGTATTTTGGGTGGCAGCCGAGTACCGTAACCACTACACCACCGCGGCTGACAAGCGTTTCCATAGCCAACGCGTGCCTTTCTCGCTCTCTCTCTCTGACAAGACAGCAGAGGCACGCGCCGGGAGAGAGAGAGAGGCACGCGCCGGGAAGCACGCGCCGAGGGCTAGCGCGTGCCTCCCGGCACGCGGGTGGTTACTACATACATACATACAGGTGACAAACGACCCACGCCTTAAGGAGCTTCGCCCCTAATATATTAATATTTGAGCATTTTTTTCATGCTTCCTGTAGTAACAAATAACACAGAAGTCAAACCTTTGATGTCTCATCCCCTGTGACAAGAAGAGTAACTGAAGGGCATGTTTTTTGTTTGTTAAAATAAAATGTTTAGATTTGCGTCCAAGACCTTTAAACTATTTATATTGGTTTGCTCTTCCTGATGCTATGTTGCATTTATGTTACAGAGTTTCTTGAATGGAAATCACAGGAAGAGGCAAGCTAGCCAGTGGGAAAATAAGGAGCCACTATTACTGTAATAGATCCGGAGTGGGTAAGCCAAAGGAAGGTCATGGTCATCGTCGAGAAAATAGCCAGGGAACCTGCAAGTCTGGTAAGATATGTCTTTCATTTCTTACTGTGACGAAGGAAGAGAACACTCAGAGCCCGGCACCTGAAGATATAACCATTACTGTAAGGTACCAAAGGAAGCATTACGGCCACAAAGTAGAAATACAGCACCTTAGAATGAGTGACAAAGAAAAGGCCAATATAGCAGAGGACCTCGAACGAGGTGTACCCATTAAAAGCATATTGAGCAAAATAAGGACATCTGTTGCAAGCAAGCTGAGACCAGCACATTTGGCAGAGCGCATAACTCTGCATAACATCAAACGGCAGTTTCGCATTGCTGCTTATGAACAGTGTCACCCCAATGATGCTGTCAGTGTAGATATGTGGGTGCAAGCAATGAAAGAAAAAGGCGAAACACTTGTTCGTCTGTATAAGGCACAGGGGTCAGTAGATCCAAGCGGCACCTTTAGCACAACCGATTTCGCTCTTGCTCTGATGACAGAGCCACAGAAAGAGCTGTTAGAAGAATTGGGCACTGGAACTGTGTGTCTTGACACATGGAACTACAGGGTTCGAGCTGACCACTCTTCTGGTGCTGGATGAAGTGGGGTCAGGTATACCTCTTGCTTATTTCATCTGTAACAGGATGAATGAGCAAAACTTGACAGCATTTTTCAGGTCTCTCGAGTCTTCCATCAATAAAAAAGTGCCTGCTAAGACTTTTATGCCTGATAATGCCTCACAGTTCTACAAGGCATGGTCATCGGTCATGGGTGCCCCTCAGCAGAAACTTCTCTGTGCCTGGCATGTCGATAAGAACTGGCGGAAGAAAATACATGAGTGTGTAGAGAAGCAGATGAGGCCAGATGTGTACCACAATGTGAGACTGCTTTTAGAGTTTCTCGATAAGGAAGAACTTGAAAAGTACCTTGATCAATTCCTTGCCATTGAGGAAGAAAAACTGAGTGATTTTCTCAAGTATTTCAAGGACAATTATGCAGTTAGGCCACAAGAGTGGGCTTACTGCTTTAGGACAAGAGCAGGCATCAACACCAATATGCACCTCGAGAGAATGCACAGGACATTGAAGCACAGCATGCTGGAAGGAAAGAAGAACAAGCGTGTTGACAAGCTGATTTCTGCCCTCATGGACTTGACATATCATTTTTTGATGAAGAGGGCAATCCAGATAATGAAAGGAGCGAAGGGCAAGAAGTTGAGTGCAAATGAAAAGCACCACAGATCTGTGATGGAAATGTCAGGCTGTGCCAAATTAAACAGTGATGGCACATGGACTGTGCCATCTCAAACTACTAAAGGGCTCTCTTATACGGTGACCAAACTCAGGGATGACACTTGCTGTCCCCTCAGGTGTAAGGAATGTGCAGTGTGCATACATAGTTATATGTGCACTTGCTATTCGCACCTGATACACTTCACAGTGTGCAAGCATATTCACTGTGTGGTCATTGCTAATACAACAAGCAGTGACGATAATGACTATGAGAGCCCACCTCAAGAAGCACATGCAGCAAGCCAGGCATTGCACATTGTGCAAAGTATTTCGAAGCTAGAGGAAGCCAAAACAGTGTCAAGCTCGGCACTATTCAAAGCAAAAATGGAGTCTGTAAAACAAGCAATATCGGACGGTGAAGTGTCTGAGGAAGTGGCTGAGAAGGCGAATAAATTGTTTGAGCCAGTCTTCCTGCTTGTTGAAAGTGACAGGAAAAGAAAAATGCCAGAACAGTCCAATGAACCAGCAAACAAGAAGGTTGAGCACCAGGCGAGGTTCTACCCTACAAAGAAGTCTAGAGAGTCCCAGCCATCAACTAGTCTTTCAAAACCTACCGAAGCTCAAAAGGAAGTTCTTAAACAGCAGCTAATAGACAGAAATCTCGAGTCTGAACAGATAATTACATCAGCGGGACATGACTAAAGCTAGCAGAAGCCTTCAATGCAATGGAGACAAGTAACTTCAAGCTGCCAGAACCTATGGAGAAAGGAAGTGAAGAGCTTTCATGTTAACCAACTTGCCACGACGTATTCCAATGACCTAGGATTCCCCTTCTTCATTGTGGAGTGCAGCCATATATAACAGCTGGATGGTACGTGTATTAGAGCACGAGAGGTGCCTCCATGCTTGTTGTATATGCTGCTGGTAAGTGCTGTGTAAATAGGTAAAAATCCAAGGTATTTACGCGTGTTCTGCGGCCATGCATAACGGCTGGATGGTACGTGTGTTAGAGCACGAGAGGTGCCTCCATGCTTGTTGTATGAGCTGCTGGTAAGTGTTGTGTAAATAGGTAAAAATCCAAGGTTTTTACGCGTGTTCTGCGGCCATGCATAACGGCTGGATGGTACGTGTCTTAGTGCACGAGAGGTGCCCCCATGCTCGTTGTATGAGCTGCTGGTAAGTATTCCCGTAATAGTGTATGGCAATACATTTGATGCCTAGTTTAGAAGGCATAGCTTCCAAGGTGTTTTGCTGTTTATAAATACATGTACAGCCGTCGTCAAAATAAGTCGGGACGCGCGAGCGACGACCGCAATCAGATAAAACTGCATCGCGGCGCCCTCTGACGTGGAGAGTCTGATGTCGAGACATCACAGTGCGGTGCGCATCCTTTCATTCTCGCAGCCATGTCTTTTTACTCGCTTGCAGCGGACCAGGTGATTACATGTAGCGTTTAACGCTAGGTGTCACTTTTTTCAATCCGTGCCGAGGCTGAGGGGGGGGGGGGGCACCGGTGATAAGTTTGGCCTATGCTATTTTTCGCTCGCCCTCAGCCTAAGTCGCTTTCCTTTTTTGTTCTTTCAAGGCCAACCCAGGAGAATACAGCAAGTGTATTTTTTTCTCGTCCATTCACCTAGTATGTTGCATGTGCAAGGGGATCTGCCTGCCTCTTGTTATATCGTGTTAATAAACTGAAGCACCCTTTCGGCTCAACCCCTTTTCGGTGCCCTCGTTTATATTTCAATATCACATAGTACGCTTCACCCAAAACGAACGCGCAAAGAAGAGAACTATAATAATGTGTGTGGCGCCGGTTTGCCACTGAGGCGAGATATGCTATCTCTTAAACAGGGCATAGCGAGACGCGTACACTTCACCGCCACCGTGCCCCCGTCGAACTGAGCACGTTGCCGATCTTGCCGACACCTAGCGCAAGACGCTACATGTAATCACTTGGTCCGCTACAAGTGAGTAAAAAGACATGGCAACGAGAATGAAAGGACGCGCACGCCCACTCTCATGTCTCAACACCAGACACTCCACGCCAGATGGCGCGGCGATGCAGTTTTATCTGTTTGCGGTCGTCGCTCGCGCGTCCCGACTTATTTTGACGACGGTTGTACACTCACTGGTTGTGCAGTGGCTGATGATACACTATGAAGCTCAAGCTTGTGGTTTCAATGCCAGTTGTAGCAATTGTATTTTGATGAGACATAACTGAGTGCAGAAATGAGTCTGTACTTTCATTTCTAACTGTTGAATTCTACATATGGGGCAAAAACTTGGAGAATAATGAAGAAACTTGACAAGCTGAGGACTGCCTAGTGTGTAGTTGAATGAAAAATGATAGTTGTAAATACCATTGGCGTAAATACCATTAAGAAGCAGGAAGACACTACAGTAGATCACAAAAACAGGGTAGCCAACACCCTGATAGATATTACATGGAAAAATGGACCTGGGAAGGTCATGTGGTGAGGATAGATAGCCAACTGCCGAAATGGATACCAAGATGTGGGAACCATGGTTAAGGATAGCGAAAGGTGAGGTGGAGTGATGAAATATAATTGGCCCGGGCAGGACAGAGTGGGCTGGAGACTATTAGGATGGGCCTTTGTCCTGCAGTGGACATAAAAAGAAAACTTCACTTTAGGGGTTACATGAGTATAATGGATTATTTTTTCTGCTCATTTAAATAGACTTCTATTTTTCAGATCCCCAAAGTAGGAGGCACGTGTTGTGGTAATGTATGCAGTGTTGCGGCCATGAGCACTTCGCTGAAGCTTTTGTGTAGCTGGCTGCAGCTGACATGTATCATAATTGAAAGCAGCATGCAGGAAACTTAATATCGTATCAAATATTAAACCTGACGATGTGTGTGTGCTTGCATATGTAGACTGTTCCAATTTTTATAACTGTTGACAGTACTTATACCTATCCTTAATAGTAACAGACACTTTCAGCTGCTGTTGTCAGGTCAAGCCTCCAAATTCGCAATAGCTCTGGTTATGTTTGAATGTTTGTAAGGGTCTTATTAATTACTAGCATAATTTTAAACATGCAACATATGTCAAGTACTAATGTAGAAGCAGCTTTCATTTAGTATGAATTTTCCAAAGCCTTGACAATGATAGTAATTGAAGCCGCAACTTTTGGTTCACGGGCTTGATCCCAGCCTGGGGATCGCATTTTGATGGAGGCAAAATGCTAGAGGATCGTGTACTGAGCTATGTCCGTGCACGTTAAAGAACACCAGATGGTCAAAATTTCCGGAGACCTCCACTACGGCATGCCTCATGACCACATCGTGGTTTTGGCGTGTAAACCCCAGGATTATAATGACTTTAATGAATTTATTACTGCCGATGATGACCACTGCTTCGAGAAGCACAAGTGCCTTCTGTCGAGAAGCACGAGTGCCTTCTGTTGATGTTTGCTCTGGGCTGAGGCTTCCCACTAAATAAAATATTTAAGTTGCTCCTTTGCTCTGACAATTGGTGCTGTAATAAAGAGTTGACTGGATCGTGATGTGTTCCCATGGGTCTGTCGACCTCCTTATTTCTCTGTTATGCATTTCAGGTTTTTCGCTGCCGAATTGAAAGGTGTAAAATAACGTTGTGGATTTCACAAAGCTTTGAAGAAACCACTTAAGGTGCTGGTCTGTATTAAAAAGAAAGCCTGGCGAAAGCTATAAGTGTTCTGTCGGGATCGGGCATAGAGCGCTTTAATAAAGGTTTTTTTCCAAAGCATTATCTGACTGTCTTCCTGTGTATCAACTGAACTTGCGCGCGCTCATTCTGCGCTTCGTTCATGACAGCGCAACGAGGGTGAGGAGCGCACACGTGTCGGTTGGGTTCAGCTGTTCCGAACAATCGATTCTGGTGTGTGTGTGTGTGTGTGTTGCATGCGTTTTTTTATTGTGCTTCGATTTCATTTAGAGAAGCCCATCCCCAACCGCCAATCTCGCCTGTAAATATATGCAGCAGGCTTATGTGTACTATTCATTTTTATTTCCATTTTATAATTTTTATTTCCACTCCCCTCTGAAATCCTTTAATCCCCGTCCCTAAACAGAGTAGCAGCGGTGATATACAGGCCGGCAAAAATCTTTTTTTTTCGATAAAGTCTCTCTCTCTCTCTCTTGAACGTGCCGTGCTCTTCGCGCGTTTGATCTGATCGCGACAGCTCGATCGACATCAGCATCGTCTGCAATGGCCGATTGTGTTTGCGGCTGTGCGAGGATTTAAAGCTTTACTGTAGTTTTAGTCAATTCTTTCTTTGGTCTTTTTTCTTTAAAGCAGTAAGACTCGTTTTAAGTTGTTCTTTTTCGGGTTTTTCACACGTTTTCGCATATGTGAAGTTGCGGTGTTTCCTTCACTTGTGGATATTTGTATAGTCATCTTGCCCACTACAACAGGTAAGACATGCACGCGATGAAGCAACATTCAATGAAACGTCGCGTTTTGTACGAGTGTCACGTGCTGTGCTTTCGATCGATGTCGTGATGCTTGATCGTGTTTCCTTCACCTGCGCTAGATGGGGAACGGAACCAGTCATGCTCGAAAAATAGCACTCACTGTCAGTGCCGCATGACATGACCTTATTAAGAACGATCTGTACAAGTCCAGCTCCGTCTGCAACGCAGTGCCAGAATTGTTGCCCCGTGTGGTGCCTGATATGCAGACCGTTAAGAGCTCGGAAGCCCCAGGCCGGTAGGCTTGCCGACTTCGTCGTGTTGTCGTTTGTCAGGGACGCGCCGGTTGACGTGTGTGTGATCAAAAGATCCTAGAAAGGTTACCGGAAATGTATGGGTGGTACAACTGAATCATAACAGAGTTGGAAATCTGGATAAAGTTACGGTTCAAGTGCTGATATCTGCAGCAATGCAGTGTAAGGGTTTCAGAAACTGTAGTTGCTAGGCCACCGCTTTATTTTTGCGGGTTTATATGTCCACAGTAGGGGTGTACAGCATATTTCAAAACTGTATATACCTGTGTCACGCAGTACATTGCTTATCGCAGTCACACATCAGAACACTAATGGCACCCCGTTGCAGCTTGTGTAAAAGAGCCCATTCTATCCGGTCGGGCCCGATCGCGAACTAAATTGACAGTGTGGCGTCTGGGAGGCCACCTTTATGTGTTTACAGGTTTTACTAGAAAGTGCGGGATACACTGCCCATCAGCAGCTGATGAGCGCTACAATCACACACACGACCGAGTGCAGTCAAGACAGACATGGCGTGGGACCCTTTTGCTCGCTCAGTTTCTACCATTCGACTTTTTCATGCCATGGCATAGACAAGTAAACGCAGTTGCACTGTGGGCCCTCTTTATCGAGCTCCAGTTTGGTGACGTACAGCCACACTTTGAACTGCCATATGGCTCTCTTGTTTGCAGTTCATCCACCTTGGTGCAGTTGGCCTCCCGGGAAGACTGCACACCTTGCAAACTCATATGGCATGTGTTCTCTCATTTCTGTCTTAGAGTTTCTCAACGACATAAGCTATTCACGCCCATTTTGCCAGCACTATGGAAATTCAACTTCAGCAGCACCTATGTTAACGCCCACCGCCTTCTCAAGAACAATGTCAACAATGCCAAGACTATGTGCTGCATAGCATAAGCTTGCTTGATGGCATTAGCCATCTATACATCTCTGGTACCCTAATGCAACTGTGCTGTTTTCAGTGGCCTACCTTCAGAAGCAGTCCAGCTCTAGCAACGATATGTGCCATAAGTTTTGAGAAAATCACATGGTTATAGCAATTCAGCTTTGTGGAATGGAGGAGGACATCAATGGGGAAATGGCCAACTGACCCCAGTTTCTTGCACAAAACTACCAATGAAATCCATATGGACTTCTTTGAAAGAAAAGATAGTCGAATGAATCAACAGCTCAAAGCACATGGACACTAAATGTAACAGATGAATTCTGCGAAATGTGCAATAGGACTTATAAACCTAATGTAAATCTGGTTGAATTTTCAATTAGACTTCCATCAACAGGTGCCAAAGTGGGGGCATGTGCGAAAGCCGCAGCCGCTGGTGTGTTCACAAAAATTGTTTGCTATGTACATTATCCATTTACTTCAACTTGGCCATTTTGCACTTGTGCTATCATTAGATTGCTTGTTAGCTCAGCCCAGGAAGGTGTTGGCCCCAAGCTTCAGCCACAGACCGGAACAATTTTCTTTTGTCAACTAAAGAGCTTCGCTAGTAGCATCATGTATCTGGAAGGAGATTTTAGCCTTCAGAATAACCTGTTCCCTGTGCAGGTGACGTCGGTGAACCCAGCAATTTTCCTAACATCCCAGTTAGCTTGGCTTGGAGGATGCAGCCATATGTAACAGTTGAGCTCTGAGCAGATCTCAAATGCCAAACACAGGGAATTTAGTACATTCACAAATGGCAGTAATGCAATAAATACATGGTCATTTGTGCAAGTTCTGCACTTATTAGCCATTGTACAGAAGTTCTAACTTTATCAAAGTAGCACAAAGTTGCAATTAGCATTCATTAAAGAAAATTAATGGAAATCGTGCTGCATGTGTCCCCTTAGGATTTGGGCACCCAGGGGCACAAACTCAATTGCAAAATGAAGCAATACACAGCCAGCAGAATCAACATGGAGCAGAGAACTTGTCTTATGCAGTGCATCTCCTCTCTGCAAGTACATGGCATCAGCACTGCAAGCACCAGAATGGAAGGAAGGAAGTGAAAAAAAAAGATTTGACAATTACCCAAAGTAAGGGTAGCATTATGTACACATTTGCTGCTGCAGCTGCAACATTTTTGTACACGTCTTGTATTAGGACTGATGTTTTGTGCATGCACATGTATCAAAGACAGCAAAGATGTATGTATTGCAGAAAGTTCAACTTGAGAATGATGCAGCAAGCCATGAAAAACAAAATGTAGGTGTAGTGTTAAGAGACGAGAACAGAGCAGTGTGTGTTCAGGACAATGACATGCTGATGACATATTACTTGGAATAATAAATGGTCAAATAATGCAGTGACTAGTCATTTTAACTGCTGCTCATGAAGAGTAACAGAACACCTATTCCAATAGAGACAGAATCAACTTTTATCAACAAAAGGAGGGAGCAGCTTCCTCCCCACCTACACTCGGATACAGGTCAAGAAAAAAATGTCTGCCCGTCAAAGGACCCCCTCCAACCAGTGCCGCAGCTCCGGCAACATGATGTCGCGGAAGACCTCCTCTGCGCCTTGCACAGATTTCTCTTGAGCACGGCATGTAGGCAGTCTGTTGTAACGTCACTTTGATGGAGCAGAACCGTTGGCTGGAGGAGGGTGGGCAGACGCGGCTTTTTTCTTGACCTGTACAGGAGTTTCACAGACAGCAGAGGTCCTCTGCGTCTCAGCAGCTACCGTGACCAGTGAGACAGCCCAGACTTTGTCTTGCTGGTCTGGTACGAGCAGTACAGTCTCACACTATCCTGGTATTGAAGTGCGGCCTTCAAAAGGAGCCGCCTGGGACATGCCCATAGAATTTGTGGCAGATCCGCCCTAGCCTTGTGAGAGTTGCTGTGGTCATAGTACAGCCATGTACAGCCATAGGTAGAACCAAGATACATGTTTACTTGCAAGAAGTGCCAGGCCACCACCTAGGTGTCTTGTGATTAGCTCAAGATAAGTTGGTGGGTAGCGTACACTTACCAGTTAATAGCGGTAGGTAATTCTCTGTAGCCGACTATGCGGTCTCTATTCATTCATGGCTGGGCCGCTCACTTGCTTGGCCACTAAGTCCCCAAGCAGGGAGAGGCAAAATTTATCGGTGAGCTTAAGAAGTTTGTGGGGAATTGGGTTATTTGGGAAAACATTAAACGGGCCTTTGGTATGCAGTGGGCCTACTCAGGCTGATGATTAATACATATGGCCACTTTTGTAGTCCATTTCTTATTCCTGACACATACTTTTTTGTATCCGTCTCGCATTTCCTTCTGATGTTTATTCTTACATATATGTTTGGTCAGAGTATACAGACTCTTACCTCCTTGTTGGGGTAAAACATAACAATGGGATGCCGCTTGGCTGGATACTTCACTACGGAAAGCCTGCTCTACCTCTGGTATGGGTTGGCTTGGTATTTTACTACCACTGGCGTGGGGGAGAGGCCTCATCTTGGCAAGAAGCTTAGTCCCCCCACATGTTGACCTTGGATGTTTCTGCTGAAATGTTTATTTTTTAAGATAAGACTATGAATCTTTTCCTATTATTTTGTACCGTAATAACAATATACAGACAGCATATTTTTAGCCCCTTGTTGTGCATGAACCAAAATGCGTCATCTTGTTTCTGCAGCGGAACCATTAGCAGCATAAAAAGTGCTGGGTTTATTGATGCTACTGTACAGGGCCGCTTGCCTAGACGTTTGCCTCTTTACAGTTTCAAATGAGCAGTCCTAGCACTTCACAATCACCTTAAAGGGGCACTGACACAAAAATTTTCGTCTGCTGTTTTTTCACTGCAATACGCAGCTGGGGACCTGTTAGCCATGGCACGGCACATCAATTGCTCCAGCGCGCGCCAGATAATTATTTACGGCCTGTTTATTACCCACTAGTTTCAGTTTTGGTTTGGGAGAGCTCAAAAAATGACAAGGCGCCCGGTGCAACTGGCGCCATCTAGCGCTCGAAATGGATTGAACGAGTTCGACCACGTGAGCACACATAACTGTGACGCACTTCCACACTACAACCACCGCGTGCTCATTTTCTTTCGCCTGTCGTACACACGTCCTGCGCGTTATTGTCGCTGTTGCTGTCATCATTGTTGAGTGGCAACTATTTTCTTGAGGTCTGGCGTCGCCGGCAGCCTACTAACAGCCGCAGCGAATAAGCAATGGCGGCTATGACGTCATCTTTGCTAGCTGCACTGTCGGAGCTCGGCTGCCGTAATAACGTCGCGGAAGTTGGGGGTCCCCTTCAGGTCACCTTTGCTGTTGTCGTGTCGCGATGTACGGCGTCTAGCGCTCGACTGCGCATGCGAACTTCAATATTCATTTAAATTACCTTCGGAGCTGTGTTCACCATTGAGATTTGGTAGATGACATCTGTATGTCCACGAAAATTGATCCCGCGGGCTATCTTTGCAGCGAAATTTTGGTGTCAGTGCCCCTTTAATCCTTCGCTAATGTCCACACCAAAGAAATGTAGCAAGGTAAATATAGCACAATCTGTATTTAAACTTATTAGCGCACACAAAAGACACAGACAAGACACACGAGCGCCAACTCTCTTGCTGCTGGCACAATCTAGCAGAGAATAGGCATCGCTTTACCTACAAGCACGTAGTGTTGGCAGTAGGTCCTATTGTCGTTACTCAGTGGATGGCCATCACGCCACTGTGGATTTCCAGTGCTTCTCTGTTTAGGCATTACGCAAGTCGAATTCACTACTTGAGTTGTCTCCGCACTACCGACAAAGACTGATGTTATGCAGCATTCTGTGGCATTGGCCACACTGCACTTTGACGCAGCTAACATATATGCTACATGGTAATCGTGGTGTGAAGAAACCAATGAGTAGAGCCATGCATGATATTAGCCTCTATGGATCCTGTAACAGAGATTTGTTGCAACTACATTTTAACAATTATTACACCTGAAATGGCTCATGCACAGTTGCGCCTCTGATGGCAAGCCCCGACTCATTATAAAACTGAGATGGCTGTACTAAGGCAAGAAAAGTATGAAGGACTCTTGCTTACTGAAAAATATTTCAAAAGACAGATGTTCGAAAAGCTGACCAACCCTTCCGCTGCAGGAAAACGGGTGCAAGCGAAACATGTCTTGGGTGCACCTAACGTTCCCTTGTGTTATATTGTAGTGTGACATTGTCTATTGACATCTGGATGCCGAGGAACGTCAAAGGCGAGCTCCGACAGCCAGCAAGCATCAGGCAGCCAAAATATGGGCAAGTGCTAGCTCGAGGCACGAGACCATCAACAACGCTGCGGCTTGCTTGCTGGCCCTCCTTATTGTCTTCTTCATTACAGTAGGTTTCTTTTAACCTGCTGGAGTATTCCTTGTGTTCGGTTATGTTTCTTGCAAGTCGCTTATCCTTGACCAAAAGAAAATCAGGCATACCCAAGACAAGCTTCGCTTGCTTCGTTTGATGGCAGGCAACATGTACGGAGGTTCAGTCGAAAGTTGGGCGAACTGGTCGCAGATCACCTCAACATATGAAGCAGTACAGAGAAAAAAGATGCAAAGGGAGGAATACAGTACGACAGAACACCATTGCACTCAGAAGTAGCGTATTTCTGTCACTTTGACAATCACTGAAGACAAAGACAAACCTTCAATGCTTCTCAAAGGTACAGTGATGAATGGTGTGTTTATTGATTTGTACACCCCAATGATAGAAAGAAGAGTCATGAAGTGTCACGGCTTGAGCTTCTTGAATAGTAGGATCAGCATGCTGACAGTGGCTCTTTCACAGAAGAGCTCTCGCAAGTGCTCAGCAAAAGCTGCATTTTATTCAGCCGTATGAACAGAACACAGCCACCCCATCAGTGTTACAAAAGAGAACTGAACGGAAATAAAATCTGGTACATGCGGGCAAACCCCTTTCCTGGAACCTCCCAGGCCAATGAGCCGTTAACTTGTCAAAGCATACCCATTGTGTTCAATTTCTTGAATACTGTGCAAGGTGCTCTAAAGCTGCGAACAAGAAACTCGAGCCGGGGACTGATTCAGTGCTTGCGAGGCTGCCTTTTTACAAGAACAATGCCACCAAAATCTGTACTATAATACAAGCATCGCTTTAGAGTGATGTTTTCATCATGTATGAGCACCACTGCTAGCATTGACATTGACGAGTCCTGCATCTTGGATTTACATTTTACTTCAGTAGCTGTTCATATCACCATTGGTAGATGAATCTTTAACTCAAAGATAAAAAGAGAGAGAGAGAGAGAAGGTACACAAGTAAAGCACAAGGATCCCATGTAAAGCAGGAGGATGCATCACATGCGCAACCTCTGTTCAGAACTTATCTGCAATTGAAAAATACTTACCTTACAAAAAGTGACCTGTGCCTGACCAAGCTTACCAGGAAATCTTCACAGAGGGAACGGTCCGGAGCATTTGGAAATGGCGTTCAAATCAGCCGGACAACAGTTGGGTGGCCCTGAAAAGGGCCGTGCAACAATAACTTTCACTGATAATGTGCTAGAACATTTAACGCTGTTCCTTCTGGAATCAAAGCTCACGGTCATATATGAGTGATGGTCAGCTGACAAAGTCTCTTTTGTTAGCTGATATGGAATGCTTTGATCATTCCTCTGGTAAGCTGTTTCCTATGGTTTGATAGCGTTTTAGTTTCACTGAAAAGCAGCTAGCAACCACAGTTTGGCAATGGCCTTTAACATGCATATGAATGTTTTTAAGTACCTTTCAGTGCGTAGGAACCACTGCAGCATACTGTTCACTTTTGTCTTGTGGTAAAACAATCATAGGGCAAACGGGCCAGGCCTACATTAAACACGACTGTTAAAACAGGAATGCTCACTAAAACAACATACATTCACATATTTAAAGGCACTGCTCAATTGTAGCAGTTTGCCACTTTTCAGAAAGACACATATACTTCTAAAGAATAGGAATTGGCACTGAGAAATTATCGAGACATTCCGTGTCAGAAAATGGGAATAGGCTTGATGATAGTGAACGCCCCGCCACGGTGGTCTAGTGGCTATGGTACTCGGCTGCTGATCCGAGGGTCGCGGGATCGAATCCCGGTCGCGGCGGTTGCAATTTCGATGGAGTCGAAATGTTCAGGCTGGTGTGCTGGCAATGTCAGTGCACGTTAAAGAACCCCAGGTGGTCGAAATTCCCGGAGACATCCACTACGGCGTCTCTCATAACCAGAACTGGTTTTGGGACGTTAAACCCCACAAAACAACAACGATAGTGAACTTTCACTTTCGGAGGAACGATGTAAAAGGTTCCTTAACGGAAGTCATTGTTGCATGTGGTATGCTGGCGTGTATTTTCTTTTCCTCAAATGAAGCAGTTTTGAGTGTGGTTGTCCTGCGGGATTGCATTCCTCCTTTATATCTTGTTTTTGTGCAATGCTTCACACCTTAAGATGATTAGTGGGGTCTTGACACCTGGTGGAACAGGCCACGGAAGCTAAAGCACTCGAATGACTTGTGGCCCTTGGTACTGCCGTGGCAGCAATTTAGCACCCTGTAACGGGACCCTGGCTCTGAATGCGCACTTGACTTGATTTCTTGTCCAAAGTCACCGAACCAGGGAGCTGACAAGAATCTTTGAAAGCTGATGATACCTTGACATCTATGGACATGGTATCCATCATAGGCAAACAAGTTTCGTCTAGGTCGCTTTGCAGCATTGAGAAACCGGTGCTACAGGGGAGAAAAAAGGGCATAATTAGGAAAAGGTCTTTAATGCATGAAAGTAAAAAAGAAAAAAAGATTTAAAAGTTTAGTGAAGTCACGCATCAAAACAACAAGTGAACACAGCATGGCACCATAGCAGAGACAGTTTGCTGCCCCACCATGGTGGTCTAGCGGCTATGGGCACTAGGCTGCCGATCCCAAGATTGTGGCATCGAATCCGGCCGCGGAAGCTGCATTTCGATGCAGGCGAAGTGTTGAGGCCCATGTACTGTGTGACGTCAGTGCATTGTAGAGAACCCACGTTAGTCAAAATTTTCAGAGCCCTCCACTATGGAGTCCCTCATAATCATAGCTGGCTATGGGATGTGAAGCCCGTGAAGTGAATAGACAGTCTGTTGTGACA
>JABSTT010003258.1:0-31333 GCA_013339685.2 Hyalomma asiaticum
TTGGAATGGGGTATACATCATTTCGAGTGATCTCATTGAGCGCCAGATAATCGAGGGAAAAGCGCACGGAACCAGTTTTCTTGCGGAACAAAACAACAGGTGACGACCACGAACTGGACGAAGGGTGGGGGGGGGGGGGGGGGGGTGTGACCACCAATGTGGTGGGGAGGGGGTGTGACCGCTCTTCTAGAAAGACACGGTACGGGCGGCGACGCGCGATACGTGTGTCATCTGTTATAATGTAGAGTGCAGCAGCGGTAGTTCCGCCCGCAGTTGTTGAATAGACGTCGAAAGGGTTAGCGTGCTTTTTTACCAAATAAAGCAACTGTTGCGGCCGTACTGCTGTCATGTCAGTGCTGATGCCCGCTGTAAGGTCGGCCGCCGAAGAAGGATAGTCAGGATTAGGATCCCCAGGTGAGGCTAGTCGAAGTGACAAAGCGTATACAGACTCCATTTCGGCAACGAGCGATACCGTTGCGCGTCGCGGAAGTAGAATGTTCTCGGGGGTTCCGTTGGTGGCAGTGACTACAGGAGATTCTTTATGAAACCGAACAACATCTGGCGTTAATGTTAATCCCTTACGAAAGCAGTAGGAAGAGGGGAGCACCAAGACAACCAAGACATCGCCATGGACGATGTCAATGAACTTGAGGGCAACAATGTGGCTTCGTCCTGGGGTCAGTTCCGTATTCTCGGTAGCGATCAGCCTAAACGGCTTGTGGAGTTCTTGTAGTCCGTTTCATGTAGTCAGTTTCACTGAGGTGCACAACACGCTGCCCCCACAAATGGCGGCAAGAAATAAAAATCTTCTGTCAAAATTACTTGGTGCGAGCACTCGGTTAGCACAGCTAATTCTCTATGATGATCGATGGCATTTATGAGTACGGGTCCTGTAAACATAGCCGAAGGCTAAATATGACTCCCTTGGGCTGCAACTACCGTGGGACTGTTGTCAGGCGTCACAACTTTCTTTAGATGGGAACAGAAATGGCATGAAACAGAGAAAGTTGCATCATTGTCTACCAAAGCGTCGCTCCCCCCTTCCACAAATACGGCAACTATGTTCGCCGGGCGCATTGGAGGACTGCCAGTCCAGTTCATGCATGCAGCTGTTCCTCTGAAAACTGCGTAGCACAGATTTCCGGTGATCCAAACTGACATCGGAAGTGGTGACAAGGAGCGGTGGAAGGGCGACAGCGACTGGCGTCTGACCAAACCGCAAATACTCCCTAGTGTGTCCGTATAAACGGGTGGCGATGGAGAGCGGCACTGTGGGGAATGGTAACGCCTGCCTTGGTAAGAAGGCCGGTAAGCATCAGCAGGAAATCACGCTGACACGTGTCGTACCCACGACGATCGTCCTTCTGGCGTTTGCGCTAAAACGTAATATGTGTCCGCTCTAGCCCCACTAATTGCACGTACGCTGAGGCGGACGCCATGGCATGGAGTAAGCAGGCTGCGGCGTACTGGGAGACAGCGCAGTCATATGGGCCCATGAAGTTTCCGGCGCAATTAACTGAACGGTGACCGGTAGAAGTAGGAACCGGGCGAGCAAGTTCTGATCGCCATCGCGCTAGTGGTGTTGCCGAGACACATTGAAACGATTTGCGCGACGTTGATAGTGAGTTGTAGACAGAGGTTTGTACTTGCGCAGAGCGTGTCAAAGACGCGAGTTCCGTCACGCAGTGACGCACCGCAAGGCTGACTGAAAAAATGGAAAGGCAATCGCAAGTCCATCGCTTGATGCTCTTCGCTTATGAGCGTGCGTAGGAGGGCTTGTAGTTCTTGGTCTACTGTAGGATGAAATTCGTGTACTGTCTGGTTGCAGGCAAACAGATTCCAGCTAGTCAAGGCGCTGAGAAGTGGTAACGACGTCAAGGGCAGTAGAATTCTGGCGGCGAGGGAATTGAAGGCGACGGATTCGATGCATGTTAGATGGCGGCGCACCCTGTTCGACACCGACATTGAGGAAATGACACGTCGGCACAGTGCAAGGATATCATCGATACGAGGCATAAGACTCGTCCAGGTGCTGTCTGCGAGCATTGATACTTTTTATGGCTAGAATCAACGGGACGACCGGTGTGTCGAACACTTGGGGCGATTGAACCGATCCTAGTCAGTGATATAAAGCTCGCGGTTGAAAAACCACATGTTCGCCACACCGGCGAATCGCTGAGGTGTGCCTAACCGGACCCCGTATTTCAGTGCATCATAACCGATTCGCGGATATTGTGTTAAAATCTCATTAAAGGTGGAATCACAAATTGTGCTGCTCGAACCCTGAAGCGCTGTGATTATCTGCACCATCCCAATAACACGCGCCGTCATCTGGACTCAAGCCCATGCAGGGGAGCATGTAGTAAGCATTGTGCCAGAAAGAGGAAAGCGTGCATTAAACGATGACCAAGTCGTCATAGGCGTCTCCCTAAATACAAAAGCTTTCGATTCAGTGCACTACAATGTATTGCTAAACAAACTCGACGTTCATGCATTGAGAGGGATATCTTTTCTTTGCAGAAGTTATTTGTCGGTATGCGCTCACTATGTGCAAATACAACGTCACAACTCAAAAAGGAAACTCGTTGAAACAGGTGTGCCTAAAGGTTCAGTACTTGGACCACTGATATTCTCTCTATTCATTAGTGATTAGCCCCTTTCCTCAAAGCATATGCAAAGAGCTATATATGGAGATGACAGTGCTCCGTTTACAGCACATCACTTCATTCAGGCAGCCCAACCACTCGTGAATAACGAATGCAAAGTAACTTCTCAGTGGACTCAACGAAACAATTCATTATAAACACGAAAAAAAGAAGGTACCTTGTTTTTGCCTCCAACCGATGAGCGATATCAGAACACGTGCTCTATACATTGAGGAAACTCGCATTAAAAAGTTAAATGCATATAGTTAACTTGTCCTGAGTATAGACCCTACATAACTCTGCACAGCTCATATAGATAGTTTACGTACGAAACTAGGCATTGGGCACTTTTCATTATTAAGGCTATAGATTAATTTATCTTACACACACTTCGTATATTATGCTTTAACTTTTACTCTACCACCTGACATATTGCACTGTATGATGGAGCGGCACATATATTTCATATTGCTCAGACGTCACTCTTTCGCAAAGAGCTGTACGAACCTTTAGCGAGTAGAAATGCGCGATCCACTAATTTTTTGATAAATCTCAGGGTATGGATTTTATATGGCTAGGCAATACGAAAGCGCTGCTTAGTACAAAAATAAATAATAATAATGTTTCTCTCGTCACTCTTATTAAAATGTAGTGGTCACACTCGACAGGAGGAACAAGTAAATCTTAATCTGGCGATAGTCGACAACGTTTACGACTGTCTAACGACTGTCTAACGACGTTGACTGTCTAACGACTGTCAACGTCTACGACTGTCTTGTTGTAGCAAGAACTTGGAACAATATTCCTACCGTAATTAAATGTCTGCCAAATATGAAAGATTCGCTTGGGAAGCTCTTTCTATTGGGGAGTTACCAGCCACCATATTAATGTCGTACTACAGACTGCATGTAGATGTCATATTGTGCTCTTGCATTCTGTTACCTGAGCTTATATTAAAATGTGATATGCAACTGAATTCGGGTTTTCAGGTTTGTTCAACAATGATGTTAGTTGGGCAGAGAAATGTCTACAAGATTGGTGATACACAGGGTGTCCCAAAGTTAGAAACGCTCAGGGGACTCCCATGCATAATGTTCACGGGACAGAAGAAAAAAAAGGAACAGATGTGCTTCGTTCAGTGGATGCAGTAGCTTCGTGAAGAAATTGAACACTTCGAAAAGCAAACACTAGACATCTGTTTAACAACCCGATAGAGCAAAAATAAAATAAATAATAAATTCTTTGAAGAACAAACAACCGCAGGTTACAGAGCAAAAAAAAAAGCAATACAACTTGTACACACATAGGTACAAAGCAATAAGATATGCAAGAAGAGAGATGGCTGTGAATATGCGCGTGATAAAGTGCGTGAATGACGTTTGGTTGAAAATATCAGTGCGTTTTGATTACCATGCGTATACGAAAGGCCACCTTGGGAATTAACGATTGCGCATGAAGGTTTAATGTCACATGGCTGTCGAGAACCACACTAAGCAGCTTTGTCCTGCCATACAATCGTATCAAATCCTCGCCAAGGCGCACAGATATGAAATTCGCAATTACTGTCCGGAAGAAATGTGCGGGAACAAGGCGCACGTGGCTGATCGCTCTTCACCTGTCTCTCGGATACGATAACGGCAACGCTGAGCTGTGGCGATGCGTGCGGCAAATCGGCGCGATACGTAAGAAGCAACCCGCCCAACGCTTTGGGGGTCATGTCACCCGCGTCAACTGCTGTAGAACTGTTGTTCCCGGATTGTTGTTTCGCCCTGGATTCTGGTTTGCGCGAGTTGGCAGGTGGCCAATATATAGGTTCTGTGTCTTTTGATGACAGACCTACGCGCGGGACGCAGAAAGCCCAATACTCACAGCTGGCCCTCAACGCGGTTTTTGCTACCGCCCCTTGGAATTGCACGGCAGACTTTAGTCCGGTCCGTTGTTTTGTTCAGCAGAATTTACGTGCGGTCCGTTTTCGAGTGTTTGTTACGTAGTTTTCCATCACTGTACGTCTCGGTGCGTGCCTCGCTTTTTTTCCTCTTTCTCCTCCCATGTCTGAGGCAGACAGAAAGCAGCTCCGGTCGGGTAACATCGTGCCCGCTGCTCGAGAGCAGATTTCCAAGCTCGAGATAGCTGAACAGCTTCACACGTAGCACATGCGCGCGTTACAGCTCGTCGCAGAAATATGCGACATGGTTATGGGCTGTACGAATCATTTGGCCGCCGAGCCACAGCTCCAATTTCGAGTCCAGCTACCAACTAATACGGGCTATGACGACCCGAAATCCGTGGCAGACTTTCTTGATGAAATTTAGAGGTAACCGAAAGCTACTGCTGACTCGGAAGCGCATCTCTTGGCTGGAGTCCTGTCGCCGGCTTCAACTGGTGAACAGCTGTTGTGCCCGGATTTTTGTTTGCCCCTGCATTCTTGTTTGTGAGAGTCGGCAGGTCGGCATTAAATAAGTTGCTCGTCTTTTGATGATAAACAAATTATTCGTTTCTATCTTGAACAACTGTTTCTCTTTTGAAGCTCCTTTTTTTCCTCTCGTTTGGACTTGCCTGCCTCGCCTGCAGCGAGGCAGGCGAGGGACCTTCTGGCACGCGCACAAGCTCCTCCCGACTTCCAACCCTCATTCATTTGAGGGAGGGGAGAGGGGAGTGTGGGAACTACACGCTGTTGGCGGATCATTCACCACCTGTTTCTCGGGTAAGATAACGGCACCGCTTCGCTGCGGCGATGCACGTGGCAAATCGGCGCGCTAAATAAGGCAGGCCTCTCATCAGACAGCCCTGTCATGAAAAGAAAAACAAACTATTTAACGGCGACCTGCCAACTCACTCAAACACTGCAGCGGCAAACAACAATCCGGGAACAACAGTTCTTCAGCAGTTGACGTGAGCGACAGGACTCCCCAAGCGTTGGGCAGGTTGTTTCTTATATAGCGCGCCGATTTGCGCCCAAAGACGGCTTCCCGTTCCTAGTGAGTGTTTCGAAAAAAGGACTCCTGCAAGAGAGTGTTGACATTTTTCTTCAAGAGAAGCGTAATGTTCTGCTGCTAAGTGACCCGCTTGATAAAAAAATTACAGCATATCCACGGAGTGAATGATGATGAGTGGGTGAAGCTCGGGAGGTTCATCGTATATCGGGCCGAGTTCCGGATTAATTTAGTTAACGTGCACGCTACGAATCCTCATGGTTCAACTATGCACAAGTGAAATCTCCCACCAGCATTTCATTGCAAGATCCAGTGCCTATATATATACATATATATGGGTTGCCAGTGAACGCTTCTCCAACGCAAGCAGTCGGTATTTCTCAATCAAGAAACTCGTTAGGAGACGCCGCCTGCGCCAACGTTGTCTCGCGGGTGAAGGCGCGTTCTCCTTCTTTGCGAGCTGGTACAGCGTTCCTCTAAGAAAGAGCGTTTCCATAGCCAACGCGCGCCTTTCGCTCTCTCCCTGTCTCTCTCTCTCTCACAAGACAGCAGAGGCACGCGCCGGGAGGCAGCGCCGGGAGAGAGAGAGGCACGCGCCGGGAGGCACGCGCCGAGGCGAACGCCGAGGGCGAGCGCGTGCCGGGAGGCACGCGGGTTACGCCTGACGCCTGACGACTGACGCGTGACAAGGTTAGACTAAGAGGAGCTTCGCCCCTAAAAGAGCTCCGAGAACGTTGTTGATTTCTGGGCGTCTTACTTGAAGGGAACGGTTAAAGCTTTTTCAATTGATGTAAAAGTTATATACCATTCCTTACTCCACGGCAAGCTTGCGTATCTTATCGAACAGTGCATTCTTGTAAGTGAAGCATTGGCATTTCAAAGCGATTGTGGACTGTCAGTGCAAGCGTTTTTGAATTATTCTGGCTTCGCAAAAGATATCTACGCATGAAAATCGATATTGCAACATTTCCTTCTAAAAGATAGGTATTTGCATTGGTTATACTATTCCATCGCTACCTAGTGATATCTTCATGTCACACTTAAATCAATTACTAAATAAAAACTGATTGCTTGACTTGTGGGGTTTGCCGTCCCAAAAGCAGCTCTGATTAAAAGAGACGCCGTAGTGGAGGGCTCCGGAAATTTCGACCCCCTGGGGTTCTTTAACGTGCACTCACATCGTACAGTACACAGGCCTCAACATTTCGCCTCCATTGAAATGCAGCCTCCGCGGCCTGGATTCGATCCCGCGACCCTCGGATCTGCAGCCGAGTACCTCAGCCACTAGACCACCGTGGCGGGGCCTAAATGAAAAACTAATAGAAACTAAGGCATGGGGAACATATAGGTGGATTATTAACTTCTTGCCCTCAAATGTGATGTCAAAGCATTTGAAGTCTGTGTAGAATTGGTATTTTTGTTTTTAAGCTGTCTCTCAGCCTTCAAGACTAATGCTAGAAATGCTAGTTTATTTGTATATTTTATATTTTTATTCCTTCAAAAGCGTAACGATGAGCTATTACACGAAAGAGTGGTCAAACAATGTCAAAACAAAACGGAAAGCCAAACAACAAGAAGATAAGTTATGATGAGATGGATCCAATGAGCCGCTTGAATAATGTTCGATTGGCGAGAGTGGCAACTGCGGTGGGGAGGTGATTCTAACCTCAAGCATTACATAAGCACAAAGAGTGCAAAAATGTACCAGTATGGGCTAGAGTGGAATACACAGCGTTAGGATGATTGTTCCTGACGGTACGATGGCCTCTCTTTATGTACAGATTATCGAAACTCGGGACCCACTAAACTTTCTTGAACTCACCTTATATTTTGCGGACCTGTCTGCTGATTTTATGACCCGGGGAGCAGAAACCCATTGTTGCCATTCTCTTCTGCTCAAACCAAAGCAGTAGGATGTTTGGTATCTCGTGTGTGTCTCCTTAATTCTTTTAAAAAATCGTGCTTTCCCTTAATGCAAACAAGCTTCAGGCTGCAGGCAGCAGGCTAGGCCCTAGGGCTCGTTACGCCTGTTGTAGAATTGCTCATCAGTGATTCAAGAAAAGTAATTATCCACGTAATGATGTAGGGCCACTGCGGCAGCAGAGACGGCTCTTATTGTGTATTGTCATGGTGTGGCGCATAATAAAGAAGATTGGCAAAAAGGTTGGAATAAGGCTCATTATGAGTGCTCGAGAAAAAAGCGCGGAGACATTATCTGCTACAAAGTATAAACGGTTTTAAAAGAAACCACGATAGTGATTATGTCCCCTGTGTACTATCTGCCACGTATACGATACCCTTTCCCAGCGGGATTGTACGGCGTCAGGAGATATATTCGGCCCCGCCACGGTGGTCTAGTGGCTACGGTACTCGGCTGCTGATCCGAGGGTCGCGGGATCGAATCCCGGCCGCGGCGGCTGCATTTCGATGGAGGCGAAATGTTGAGGCCCGTGTGCTGTGCGATGTCAGTGCACGTTAAAGAACCCCAGGTGGTCAAAATTTCCGGAGACCTCCACTACGGCGTCTCTCATAATCAGAACTGGTTTTGGGACGTTAAACCCCACAAATCAATCATCAATCAAGGAGATATATTCGCGGCAACATATTTTAGTCAATCCGAATTGCCATTTGTCGTGGTTACAAGGCAACACCGGCGGTCTTTTCGCAGTCGTCTGATATCAATGTTATCCAATGTACTGATAGTCCTGCAGCCGCCAGGGTGGTTGAATTTCGTAAGAAACGAAACAATAATTTTAAACAACCGACTGAAATGCGTATTCAAACCGAAAACGAAACGAATAGACGCTTCGTGCATAGTAGGCGATGAAGTCACAGCCTCCGCGCCGTCACAAATATGGAGCTGGCGCCACAAAAATGACAGTCACGAGGTCAATCAATGGTCTATTGAGGTCTGCCAGCTCTTATGAACTTGACAACGGAAATTTTGGCGCTGAAGTACTGCCGTCGTTTTTTTTTTTTTTTTGAAAGCCCGCCTGCTCGGTAAGGCACCGTCGAAGGTAACAACGTTGAAACCACTGTGGCCCGCACGGGAATCCGTTAAAACTTTTTAATGCAGGAAACCTAAACGATTTGATACGGCCTGGTTTGGCATATATTGTTACAGTATCGAGGAGAATACATCTTGGAAATTTATTGAAGAGCCGTGGATACTGAGAAATCGCCGGAGTTGCCCTTTAAGTCGAAAGCCGGCGTTATGCATCCTCCGCAGTATTTCATCGATAATTTTCACTTGGTGTTGTGTTTCCCTGAAGACTAGAACTCTCACGGTACAAAACGGAGAGGCTGCCTAGCAGAGTAAGGAAAACTGTTTTCATCGCCCAATGGAAAGTAGTTGGGACTTTCCGTATACCGAGAGATGTCCGGTTAAATTCATATAATCCAGAAAGAGTCCGGAATGTTGTCTTCAACTTATATTTTCGGCAACGTTTACCTGCCAATACCCTGCTTTTCAGTGTAAGATAAAGAAAATCGTGCATGGCGTACGTCGTCAATGGCTCCGTCATTGAGAAGTGGGTAAGGGTATGGAGCAGTGTGTATGGAGCGGTGTGTTTGTTCAACTCTCCGTATTCAACGCAGAAAGAAAGATTCCCGTCATTTTTGCGGACTAGGACGATAGGTACAGCCCGTAGGCTAGAACACGGCCCGATGACTTCGGCCATTAGAATTTCCCGTGTCTCCTCTCGGTTAACGTTACTTCTAAGCTGTATGGACAGAGGCGGACGATGGTCGTTTGGAAAACGGTGTTTTAGAACGCTAGTTTTGGGAAACTCAGGAGCAGTATTGGCAAAGAGCCATACGTGTAGTTTTCAGTGCAGGCAAAAGCGTTATGGGATGACCTTGCGAACCCTGTGGAGAGGGACTGCCAGGTGAGCTTAACAACGGCAGTGAGGAGGTCATCAGTTCCCATAACGTCGTCGGCAGGAAGGTCTTCAAATACGAGAATTGCAGCATTGAACTTGCTCCCGGCTTGGGTGTGGAGCTGGAGGTCTGGCACACCGATAGGAGCTACAGAAGCACCTAGGCTTCGTAGGGGTAGCTAGGTCCACATCTGAAAGCGGGCTGCGGCTTTGCGTCGAAGCAAGGCTGTGCGCTGCTCCAGTGTCCACAAGAGCTGTTTGCATCGCGATGCCATCGATACGCACCTCAACAGTGATACGCACCTGCGTTTGTTACTGCATGGCCTGGCGGAACACTCGTGGGAAGTCTTATATGTATATCCGAAACGCCCGCGCGAAAAGCATCCACTCGGAGGAGGTGCAAATGCGGAGGTCAAAGCTGCACTCCGAGTTGAACATATAGCTATAACGCGGCTTTAGAAGCAATGCACCGCATCGACAACGGCTCGGAGATGGCCTTTGGCGAAGGACATCTTCATATGGCCTGGCCACTGAGTTGCCGGTAGAGACCAAATCAGCCCTATTTCTTTGGGCGAAGATTCACAGTGGTAACGCATAATCCGGCGATCGCTTGGATGTTTCAAATGCACCATCTCACGCGTTAGTTTGTTCGATGAATTATTCGGCCGCAGCTCCACATACGCAATTTTAGAAAAAATGACCAGGACCGGAAATGATTCAAGCCACATCCTCTACGTGGATTCTAACCCACATCCTCTGCGCGGCAGTCGAGCATGCTACCACTGAGCCACGCCCGTGCTTGAAAAATCTTGGCTAAAAGACCTAAACAGCTATAACGTCTGCCGAGGAATCGCATTAACAAATGTAATGTTACGTTGCAGGATAATAATACGCCACTACATGTCGGGGAAAGTGGATGGCATAACGTGTTCGAGGAGTCATTTGAAAGAACAGAGGGCTTCATGGTTTGTAGCTCTGAACCCATTACAGAGGCATCATCAATATCATCGTTATGAAACAATCTTCTTCAACATTCTCGTCATCATAATTACGAAGCGCTACCTTATGAAGCAGTTTTGCCTTATCGTGCCATGCACCACGCGGTAGGCGACGTGCGCAGCCGCGCCAGCAACCTGACTTGGCCCTTCGATATACCTGATGGTGCCTTCTGGCAAGGTGCGGACCGCTGCTGAAGAAGCGAATCGCAGAGCTACGCGCACGGCTGCACCAAGGCAACGTCGGGCACAACGGACAGCTGTGCAGAGAGAAGTGCAAACTGCAGCTCGCCGTGGAAGCCGGGCCGAGAGTTCGGTTCGTTCTCGGGAAAACGACGCCAAGAGACTCTCTAAAATGTGCAGTATACAGATTTGCACGTTACAATGGCGCAGTAATTATGGCGTAGTGGGTACTTGCCTACTTGGCGAATTGATAAGAGCTATGGCGCTGCGGATACATACCGCCTCTAGTTGCACTACTTTCCCCAAGCGTTTAAAATGGCCTTAAGAACATCGGTCCTCTAGCTTACGCTGCCACTGTGATGCGGTTCCGTGCAGGCCTGGCTCTTTTTCATACCTTTGTCCTTTTTCATGCTTGCCCCCGAAGCACAAGCCATTTCACTCTCTCAGCACATATCCGAAAAACAAGCAAACAGACAAACGGGCAAATGAACAAAGCAAAGCGGTCCCATACGTGTCCGACACCAAGTGCTGCGCGCGGAAAGAAGCATAGGTCGAGACAGGCAGCGCCGCGGGCCACCTTCCTGTTACCGTCACATCGCCGCCGGCAGATGGCGCCAGGGTAGCCGCAAACTCGACTGTACGGAGCCTGTACTCAGCGGACGCGTACATGGAGACCATGTCGGCCAGCGTACGATTAAAGTGCACAGTCATTCCATAGGTGTTTTCATTGTATGCGCTGGTTGTCTGGTGCACAACATTGCATTCATGTAACAGGGCTTCGAAGGCTTCAGAGAGCAACGTGCGTGCGCGATCGCTCAGTTGCTCACGACTCGCGCCGTGGCGAAGAACAAGTTTGTGAAGGTTGAATAAGCCGACTTTACGTGTCTTGCTTCTGGTAGCGCGGTAGTTTCAGCAGAGCTTGTCAGGGGATCAATAGCAACAATCACCCAGCAGTTGCCGTCAGGTGTGTACGGAAGGGGACCATAAAAATCAATTCCGATACGATCAAAAGGTCGGAAGAGGCAAGGCAGTGACTAGAGTGGACCAGTGATTATGCTCTGTGGGCTTTTGCGACGTTGGCACTTGGAGCATGAACGTACGTACTGTCGGAAAAAGCGGTACATTCCACGCCAGTAGCAGCGCAACCGGAGGCTTGCGTACGTTTTTATTACACCGGCGTGAGCACATTGTGGGTCCGCGTCAAATGAGGCCCAGATATCGGCACGTAGATGGCGAGGGACTACCAGCAACCATTTGCGTCCGTCAGATAACAAGTTGCAGCGGTACAGGAGGCCATCACGGATGGTGAAATGCCGAGCTGTACGCCTCCGTGAACGGATGGCGGTACGTGGGGACGGATGAGATAAGTACTCAATTAGAGAGGGCACCCAAGGGCCCTGGCGCTGCTCGGATGGAATGTCAGCGTATGCATGGGGCACGAAGTCGTAGCTGGAACCAGACTCAGTGCCATATTCATGGGGAAGTGACGAGCGGGAAAGAGCGTCGGCATATGAACCTTTCCGGCCTGACCTGTAGATGACACGGATGTCATAGTCTTGCAGACAAAATACCCAACGGGCTAAGTGGCCAGATGGATCCTTCAGCGACGATGACCAGCACAGGGCGTTCTGATCAGGCACAGGATCATTTGACGGCGATGTATATAAGGTCGAAGTTTTGTGATTGTCCAAACGATGGACAGACACTCTTTTTTTCGGTGACCGAATAATTCGCTTCAGCTCTGGTGACAGGTCGGCTGGCGTGGGAGACTAAATGCTCGTCGAAATCACACTTGCGTTGAACAAGAACAGAACCAAGGCCAACTCCACTAGCATCCTTGTGGATTTCAGTAGGAGCACCGGGATCGAAATGATGGAGAATCGGCGGGGATGTCTCTAGGTGATCCAGCATTCTGAATGCATCATCGCAAGCGAAAGACCACGCCGATATGTCTTGGCTGTCAGGAAGCAGCTTTGTAAGAGGCGCTATTAGCGATACAAAATTGCCGACGAAGCGGGAAAATAGGAACATAGTCCTATAAAGCTCCGGTGTTCCTTTAGTGTCCAGGGCTTAGGAAACTAGGCGATTGATTGATTTGTGGGGTTTATCGTCCAAAAACCGGCTCTGATTATGAGAGATGCCGTAGTGGATGTCTCCGGCAATTTCGACCACCTGGGTTTCTTTAACGTGCCCTCACATCGCACAGCACACGGGCCTCAACAATTCGCCTCCATCGAAATGCAGCCGCCGCGGCCGGCATTCGATCCCGCGACCCTCGGATCAGCAGCCGAGTACCGTAGGCACTAGACCACCGTGGCGGGGCAGGTAACTCGGCGACAGCGCAAAGCCTTGTAGGGTCGGGAGAACACCGTCCTTGCTGACATGTCCTATGACGGTAAGCTTCTGGGCGGCAAAATGACACTTTTTCAAATTCCACTGCAGCCCAGCATTTGTAAGCCAATCCAAGACGCATGAAATGGGCGTTGAAGTCCTTTCAAAAATAAGACGTCGTCCAGATAGCAGAGACATGTGTGCCATGTGAGACCCCGGAATAGGTTGTCCATAAGACGATCGAACGTAGCGGGGGCGTTGCAAAGGCCAAACGGCATCACAAGCCGTCAGGAGTCACGGACTCAGTTTTGAGACAGTCAGTTCTCACCACAGTTACCTGCCAGAACCCTGATCGAAGATCCAACGAAGAGAACACTGCGCCTTGCAAGCACTTCAAAGCGTCGTCGATTCTTGGGAGGGGATAAACATCTTTGCATGAGATCTTGTTAAGGCGCCTATAATCAAGTCAATGTCAGATGCTACTGTCCTTATTTTTCACGAGTACTACCGGGGAGGCGCAAGGGCTGTGTGCAGTCTGTATGACGCCACGACTGAGCATATCGTTCACCTGGGCGTCATAACCTGGTGTTCAGCATGGGGGACCAGATATGGACGCTGGCGCAGGGGCGCATGGGTGCCGGTGTCAATATCATGAACGATTGCTGAATTTCGGCCCAAGTTGGTTTGATTGCGGTCGAAATAATTGGTACAGTAGTCGAGGACTTTCAAAAGTTCGATCCGTTGAACACTAGACAACGCCGAATCAGTTGACGGAAGAAAGGCGTCTAGGGAGGATTAGTTCGACGTAGTAGCGAGATTAACGCGGGTGACCGCAAGGCTTGCCGTGCGGAACGGCCGCTAAACCGGCGCAAACAGAATTTATGTCCTCAAGCCGGCCTATATGTTCACCTCGGTATAAAGTGGCCGGCGAGGAAACAGGTTCGTGACATGTTTCCGCAAGAGTTTCCAATCGTCAGAACTGCATGGGGAAGCAGTAAGTTCTTGCGTGCAGTAAATGCTTCTGATGGTGCGAGCATGGGGCTAGAGAAGGGAGCATAGTCTCAAGAGATCGGCACAAGAACGCGAAACAAAGGCGGTACTTCGGTGCCTGCCGTGACCAGCACATAAGAAAGAGAGTAGTCGCTAGAGTGAACGTCAGAGATCGCTGATAATTCTAGTTCTGCACGCGCACAATCAACAACGGCATGATGTGTAGCGAGGAAGTCCCAACCCAATATAACATCGTGCGAGCAAGGTGACAAGATGACGAATTCTACCACATACAAAACGCCCTGGATGATTAGCCCAGCCGTGCACGCCATAAAAGGTTTGTTGTTATGCGCGATTGCAGTTCGCAGGGAGTCGTCGGAAAGCAGAATCGTAATTTTCTTTAATTTCGGGCACATTTCTTCACTCAACACAGACATAGCGGCACCAGTATCCACTAATAAGTGCACTGCAACACTTTCATTGAATACGGTTATGTTTTTAGCAGGTAGATAATCAGGGCTTGTCGATTTCGGCAGCGGAGCACTTCTTACCTACCGAACTGCGATGGTCAGTTTTCCGTGTGGACGGGTGGTGAACGTCGAACCATCGGAGAAATTGAACGTCATCGTGGAGAGGGCGACCGTCGTGCTTTGAAGGCACGGCGAGTAGACGAAGTGTCTGAAGTATAAGACGTCTCGACGGTAATGATTCGGTACGGACGTAAGTGTAGGCTTCGTCCACGGAAGCTGGACGGGGGACGTGCCGTTAGCATAAACGCTCCACAAGGCTGGGTAGGCGACAGTAGTGGCAGACTGGCTTATTGTCCAGTGTGCGCCAAGATTAGTAGGCGGGACTGTGGGACGGCGATACAGAGGCACGTGCGGTGCCTCTCCGCGACGTGTGGCAGCGGATATGACTGCCTCCTCGCGACTTCAGTGTAGGTGAAGGGCGCGGATACAGGCGGTGGCTAGTGCGGTGGCTGAAGTATCTCAGATACTTGCTCCTCGACAGTTTGTCGCTGCGAAGAGGCTAGCCTATGAGTATTGCCTGGGATAAAGGGCGCAAGAGACAATTGTCGTGCCCCTTCCTCTCGTATAAACGGCTGTATCTACTGCGTTAATAGAGCAGGATCCGGAGATACGGCGCCAATAGTCAGTGCTGACATGCCGGTCGAGTTTAAAGTAGGACGTCGCGTTGCAATGTGCGGCTTCCGTAACTCGTCGTAGCTCTGGCAGTCCGGCATGACATCTGAAACTGAGGGTTTTTCGCCACTAACATGTTGAATGCCTCGTCTTCGATGCCTTTCATTATATGCTTGACTTTGTCAGCTTCGTATATTAGAGGATTGAAGCGGTGGCACAGGCTTACGACGTCCTCAATAAATATGAAGTGAAGGGCTCACCAGACGGTTGAGCGATACCACGCAAGCGCTGTTCTCTGCGCACCTTGCGTACTCTTGGTTGGCGAAAGACGTCGACAGAGGTAGTTTTGAATGAGGTCCATTTGGGAAATCTCAGCCTCGTGGTTATTAAACCAGAGTTGAGCCACTCCTCTCAGGTAGAACTGGACGCGGCCAAGTTTCTCTCGATCATCCGACTTGTTGCTGCTTACTCGTTCATACGAAGCGAACCTGTCCTCGGCGTCTTGCTCGTCGGTGCTGCGGATGATGACGAGGCCGCGCTGTCATAAAACACCAAAACAGAGGACAGCTTGAGGGGGCCGATAGCTCTGCTGGGCAGAGTCATCGGCCATTGCTGAAAGTGAAGGCCATTGCTGAAGGTGCACGTAGAGTCCGGGTACGGAGTTCCAGGATGGAAAAGAGAACCAGCACTTTGCACCACTGGAAGATGCGCGTTTAGCATTGAGCCAGTGAGGCGTTTATTGCAGAGCCAGTGAGGCGTTTATTGCAGACAGCCAAGCTGAATCCACAAGGCGTACAAGCGGAGCAGGCGCGCGCACCAACAACTATCCCCGCCTTCGTCTTTTGCTGGCTTTCCTAGCTGCGCCTTATTTAGCTACAAGACAGCCATTTAATTTGCGTCTGTTCGATCATTACAAGCAATAATGTAACTGTAGTGGTTCTTGTTGTGCCCTCAGACACAGACAGCGAAGTCAGGGACAAGGAAAACATTTATCGACAGGACGAGACAGCACATACACATGCTTCCAATATGGCCAAAGAAAACAACAAAAACAACGCACTCTGAACCCTAGGTTCACGAAACTAGCGGCGCGTCCTGCCGGAAGTCGAAGTCTATTAAAATAAGTCGGGCACTCCCACAGTACCGGAGATCTTGGAGGCGGTGCACGCTGCTATCAGCAGAGGCACGATGAGCGGTGTGCGAACGCACGAGCAGGTCCCCACGTGCTCGCTCAGGAGCGCGTCGGTGTACGATGCGTATACGACGTGGCACCGAGGCCACGCCCTCAGCAGGCGGTTGTGCCGGACCCGAACATGCGCGGCACCGTGGCCACGAGACTGTAGATGGTTGGTCCCGGCCACAGCACAGTTGCAGCTGCTCACCCTGGCCCGCTTCCTCGTCCACCACGGAACAGCCAGCATGGTCAACGACACCCGTTCTCCACAGGGGCACGCCCAGCAAGTCCGGCTGGTCTGGTGGCACCAGCTCGGTGCGTCTGTTCTCCTGCGTCGAACGTGCCACCGCTCGGTCGCTGGCAACGCTCGATCCACCGTCAGTTTTCTCCAGGCCACGCACTTGTTGCTGTTGTTGTTGTTGTGGCCTCTATGGTTGGCACATACCCATGAGGGTGATTGGCCACACTACAGCTAATAATATAGAGAGCAGGAAAATTAAGAGTCCAAGGCCAAATTTCAGAAAAAATAAAAAAGGAAGGAAGAAGTTCTAATTAAAAATAATAGTTTCGATTTACTAAAAGAAATATTGGGAACGAAACCCTGCGGTCGACGGCACTAGCAGCGTAATCTTCCGGAGGCTTCGATAAATTTATTTAATGCTGACAAACACCACGCGCTTCACGTTCGGCGTGCACACGCGCGCTCCTCGTCGTCTTCATGGATCCTTTCGGATCCTTTACATTAAAGGATCCAAAAATGCGATATTAAATAGAAATCTATCGTACGGGCTCCCAACGCATTTACCGACCACTACTTCTCTCCTATACCTGTTCCATCCAGTGTGCATGACGAACATGATCATTGTGGCCACTCATTCTTTTTCTTTTCCCTATTACCCCCGAAAAGGTGAGAAGTACAATTATTAGTATAAAGTCTTCTAGCCGACGTATTGATATCATTTCTGGTAACCATGTCAAAATGGTCGCTGCTGTGATTGCAGATGTGCTCACCTACATAATCTAATTTTTGAGTCTGGTGTATTTCCCCGAGAGTTAGAGATAGGTAAGGTTATTCCTGTTTTCAAAAAATGTCAGAGATGCTTAATTTCTATTTACAGGTCAATATCGATTCTTCCTTTTTTAAAAAAAGGAATTGAAAAGCATGTTCGACTCTCTAGCTACCTTACAAAATTTATCCTTCTTTATCCCAAACAGTTTTGGTTTAGACAGGTATATTCGACTAACTTAGCCCTCATTTACTTCACAGAAAAATGCGAGATAGAAATTGATAAGGGTAACTCCGCACGTCCGCTTTTTAGATTTCACTAAAGCCTTCTTAATCATGACATTCTCTTCTCTAAACGCTCATGTTCCATCTTCGCATTTCACATCTTTGAAATCTTGTAAGTACTCTCTGGAGAAATAGTTTCTTATTAAGCCATGTTTGCAAATATTACTTTGAACACTTTTCAGTAGTTGCGTGTTTTCGGAGAAAAATGGGGCACATTTTATGAAGCATGAGATACGTGACATTTGTAGAACACAGACCACTTCTGTGCATCAGGGCATAAAACAAGACACCGACATGTGTAATGTAGAACGGTAGAGGCTGAATGCCTCCCGCAGCCTCACTCAATGTGGTCGTGGACAATGCGAAAGAGGTGAGGTATGCGCGGTGCGTGAGGTACTTGAGACCACCATTTCTTACCTCCACGGGCACCAACAGGCTCATCATATATGTGTAGGTGTGCGGCTTCTCGTTGGTTGGCCCCGTTTCCTACTGCACAGTTTGGTCAAAGGTCAAAGAACACAGGTTGATGCTGGAAACAAAACATCATGCAGTCCTCGTCACCCTTTACGCGTACCACAGCAACTTATAAGTTGCCATCTTTCTGAATATAGGGAAGCCTTTCGTATACAAGATGTGGACGTAACTGATATGTTCTGGAAGTGGTGCGGAATATGTGGCAGTGCGGCAACTGTGGTGAAAAGGGAACACCACGGCCAGCAGTCAGGCATTGCCAGAACTCCATATTTACCCTGGTGGCTGCAAGTGATCATGAGTGAGGACACTAGAAAGCCAATGCGGGCCAAGTCGCAGAGTCAGACTCAGTGTGAACGAGGACTTGAACAGCCATTCCTATTTGATGAAGTGGGGTCAATTCATGTGCGATAAAACTTGGGAGGATCATCTGCTCTGGTCCAGTGCTTGCTAAGTAGGGTGAAGAGACTTAAAGTCTTGAATGATCTGGCATAGTTTTCCCTCAGATGAAAGCTTTGATGAAGACTAAAAGGCTAACCGCAGTGAAGACAGGTGGCTTTGCACAAGGGTTGGTTACGTACCTACACCGATGCACATCAAATTCATGGTGTACGTGATGGTGTTATCTCCCCGCCACGGTGGTCTAGTGGTTATGGTACTCGGCTGCTGATCCGAAGGTCGCGCGATGGAATCCCGGCCCAGTCGGCTGCATGTCGATGGAGGCGAATTCTTGAGGCAGGTGTGCTGTGCAATGTCAGTGCACATTAAAGAACTCCAAGTGGTCGAAATTTCCGGAGACTTCCACTATGGCGTCTCTCATAATCAGAGCTGGTTTTAGGATGTTAAACCCCACAAATCAACCAAAAACAATGTGGTGGTGTTAGCCATTATCATAAATGAGGCCTGAGACATCATGATGCCATACTTTTCTGCTTAGAAGGTGCTTGCCATCGTTAAAAAGTCCTAGATAGAGACTGTTTTGAAAAGTTGTTTGTCTTTCAGGAAAATTCAGCTTCTTCCGACACCGCCTGTGTCACCCAGCCCTGACAACTTTTATAAAACACCTACTCCCAACTCGTGGGCTCCTAGTTCCCCTGATTAAAATCTACTCGTTTGCTATGTCTTGTGCGCCGTTTCAAGAAAGGCGACCAAAGACCCACGTAATACAAGAGACCCGCTGAAAGCCACCTGGCTTAGTGGCCAAAATCTCTAGGACCCATCTTATCCATACATGCAGCCATTTCTGAAGCTGAATTGAATTGATTATTGCTGTGGATGGTAGATTCATTAAGCAATTGTCGAAATAAGCCATGAGATAAAGGAGTATTTACCAATACTTGGTGAAAACCTTTATTTTTTCTGAAGACATTCTTTTCTACTGAAATCCAACTGTAAGCCCGCCGCTAGCAGGGCGCGTTCGTTTCTCTCAGGTTTTGCTCGGTGCGGGGCAATGTCTGTCCAAGGGATGCTCTTTTTGGCATTGAAGTTTTTTTAGCAGTCCCCGGCTGTGTTTTCTCTATACTTTGTTTACTCTTCTACTTTGTATCTGCCACGTCTCTCGGCGGGCACGGGTGCCCGGCGGCGGAATGAATAGGGGGATGCTTGAACAGTGGTCATGGCACTGAGCCAACCACGCTTCGGAAGGTCTAGACCTTGTTACAAAGCTGCTGCTGCTGCTGAGGGCGTGTGATGTAGAGTGCGCGTATTTGAAAGTGCGCGCCATAAAAGGAACGCATGCAAGACGAAGAACACGTTGGCCCGAGCGCTAGAAAAAAATAAAATAATAAGAAAAGCAGCACCAATCCGAGAAGGCCACAAATATAGCTCGGATCAATCAGAAGTCAACACGAAGGAAAAAGATCACCAATAGTGAAGGCACACGATGTAGATGGGCGATAAAAAGCGCCAAGCGAACTGGCGAGGAGGGGAGAGACCAGAGAGAGGCTAGCGGAGAAGACCGGCCACACTACTGGGCTGTCGGGTTACGGACCCGAGCCACAGTGCACGCCTGAGACTTGCGAGACCTGGGGGCAGCCATCTGATGAAGGCCGAGTCTCCGAAACCTGCTGCCATTGCAAGAAGTTCCCGTGCCCGTGAACAGGCTTGAGCTGTCGAGCTTCGAGCGCGAGGTCAGGCGTGGACGTCCGGCCGAGACGCACCTTCAAAACTGGCGAAGCGTCTTCTTCCCTGCAGCCTCGAGAGGCTGCTTGAGCTCCCGTGCTTCCAGACGCCGACTGTTGGAGCGTTGGTCATCAGCTGCCACGCTCCACGCCAACGCCTGCCTATCAACGCTGTCTTTGGTGAGACGAGCTCTAGTGTTATCTCTCTTCGCTCTGCATTTGGATAGAATCAGGAATTCACTCTTGAATTAGGACTTCATTTAGCTTAAGCCATTCTGTGCAATCCTGTCAAGGCTTTCAGTTGTGAATTTGTGAAACACGGGGTGTGCTTGTGTTGTGCGTGTCTAGTTTGTATGTAAATGTGGTGCGCAAATGGTCTCGTCCTTCTTTGAGTGTCTTGGCGTGACGCCTCGGACACCTCATAGGTAAAAGAACCAGCACGTTTGGGGGCGAAACTTGACGTTACCCCGTCAGAGGCCGCCAGCTGCCTAAAGCGGCCTTTCTGGCTTAATTTCACGGCAGGAATGTGGCCTGTGGCGAAAGTATTCGTCACGTTCCCGTCCCGTCGCAAAGCGAGGGAGCCTTCGTCCCCTGACTCAGTTGTGCCCGCGACGCTGTGGCGCCACTAAGTGACACAGGTTCCTCTGCTGCACGTGCGCGTGTGCTTTGTGTGTGCGAACCCTTTGAATTAGCACAATAAGAAGGTAAGTAAGACACGCTGTTGGGCTGGTTAGTTCATTACAGTTTGGAAAAGACCAGCCAAAACGAACAAACTCGGTAAAATGAAGAAGAAAGGATAGAGGCTTCATCCAAGACAGGATCCAGCCTTTATCCTGTCTTCATTTTCCTGTGTGCGTTCGTTTTCGCTGGTTTTTTGAAGAAGGTCAGTAGCCGGGGATATTTTGTGAGACGTGTGTTTGCGACGAGTCGGCCACGGGTGTGCAATAATTGAACTCGTCACCCACGTCCTGTCAGCGGCCAGGAGCGAGACCCCTAGTTGTCGTTCAAGTCTGACATGTGGAGGGGTGAAGTTGATGCCATCTCGGAGGCCGTCACCGTGGGCGTTGGATGGACGACCCCTTCAGCCGGACATTACTGCAGTGATTGACCTGTCTAGTTTATTTATTTATTTATTTATTTATTTATTTATTTTTACATACTGCAGCCCAATTTGGGCTATCGCAGGAGTGGGTTTTTTATACATCAGCACACACAAGAATACAACTCTTAACAACAAACACAAATAGAACTCTTCATAAACAAATTCCAAATCAATACATTCATGCAAAAAATTACAACTCAAACAAATCGCGAATCAATACATTCATGTAAGAAATCTTCTAAAGGCAATGATCTAGTTGAACCAGGCAATACATTCCATTTTTCTATAGTGTGCGGGAAAAAGCTGAATTTAAATAGGTTAGTACGGGGATGAAAAGGTGTCTGGTTGAGCTTGTGGCTATTCCTTGTGGGTTTCAGTTTATCAGGAGACAGATATTCGTTAGTTAATGCGTAGAGTGGGGTAGTAACAAGAATATGCAGCAACTTTAGGCATTCGAGATCGTTTCGCCCGGACAAGGTTTGCAGACCTAGCGTAGCAAGTTGAGAGGAGGGTGAGAAATTCCAGTCGTAACGACGGAAAATGAAACGGATGGCTTTCTTCTGAACGGATTCTAGTGTGCTGATGTCCGATTTTTTATGAGGGTTCCATACGGGGCAGGCATATTCGAGGATGGGACGGATGAGCGATTTATACGTTAGCAACTTTGTTTCGCGTGGAGCATCTTTTAATGTACGATTTAGGTAGCCCAGTTTCTTTAAAGCTTTATTGCAAGTGTATTCGATGTGTTTAGACCAAGACATATTCGGTGTGAAGATGAGGCCTAGGTACTTATATTCGGACACACGTGATAGAGAGTAGCCATTGAAAGAGTAATCAAACAACGAAACGGAGCTGCGTTTACAGAAGGAAAGAGCAACTGTTTTAGTAAAGTTTATGTTCATTTGCCATGTGTCACACCATCTGCAAAATTGTGCGAAACAATCATTAAGTAAATTGTGGTCATCATTGGTATTAATTACATTATATAAGACACAGTCATCAGCGTAAAGGCGGATTTTCGCAGACACATAATTAAGGAGTGATCCCTACATATGGATCTATGGACGTCCACCTGTAGAAAACAAGCCGCCGAGATCACTCTCGGCGCGTTCGATCCATCTTCAAACCATGTAAATAAACCTCTGTTAAGTTTTTATCTATATCTGCCTCGGCTCTCTACTGGCAAAGCCCAAGTGGCTGGGGTAGTCTTCACCGATCATCAACACGCTACCTGCTCGCCGGCTCGTTCAGCAGGCCAGTCGTAACAACCTTTAGTACGCCCTGCAGCGTTTCGAGTGTGCATGCACGCAGGCCAACGTAGACACTCGCGAGCGCAAGGAGGAGGCGGGCGGTGGCTCATAAAACCGTTTCTCCGTACGCGGCGGACGAGCCGATACGGATACCACTCCCAACTGTCCGTGCCGCGGAGAGGCAAAGCCTTCATCCCGCTTGCCTGAATAGACGCCAAGGCATGCCCTTGTGTGCGAGAGCACACAGAAATAGTTGGACATCCGTGATTCCGTGGGCTTTGCCACGGGCACCATTACGGCAGCCATCAGCAGCTGCTCTCGTTTTTACGCCTGCATGGGACGAGACGGTGTCGAGAGGCGCTCTCGAGCCGTTTGTTATTCTTTGCCTAAAGCGTCGAGCTAAATCTTGGAAATGTTTTGTTGCCGCTCTGTCTGAAGAGGCCGGAGTGTCGGGTAAATACAAGCAGAAATCTCTGGCTGCACTGTAGCATCCGTGAGCCGGCGCTGCCATTATTCGACACCCGAACACCCGACACTCTGCACGAAGATGCCCTTGACGCCGTTTCTCGTATTGGGTAGTTGTTTCACCATTTGGACCAGCCAAATTCAGGAGGCCAGACCAAGGGTGGAATTGCTATCCAATGCCAGGGCAAAGTGGTCATGATTCGCCAGCTGATGCGTTAAGGGGGAACAATTGCGCTAATAAAGGTGGCTCCACCATGTGACGTATCATGCTAAACGAGAGGAAAAGTGCTACGCTCTGCCGGCTACACCGGAGTAGGGTCGCCCTACATACAGTTCAGTGTTTATTTTATTTTAAAGTATAAGTAAACTCCCTGTATTACCTTGCGTATACTGCAAATACGTTTTATTCTCTTTTCTTTAATCGAAATCTCCGAGGCTATTCTTCATTGACTTCACCAGTTTGCTCGCGAGTCTATCGTCGTCATACCAGTGGTAGCCAGCTCCTTCCCAACTCGCCTATGCCGTGCCGGTTTAGGACGTCGAAAGGAAGCGGGAATCCTGAAGAAGAACCTTCTGCCCTTCGCAACTATACTGGTGAAATCAACAGGATAGGCTTTCTGGGCGAAGAGTGAAGGGACGGACATCCTGAAAAAGACATCGTAGCAAGACAGCTCTGACTGGGGGCGTCTCCGGTGACTGCCACAAGTACAAGCCTTCGACGGGCAGGAAGCGGTTGCCGCGGAAGGCAACCACTTCCATGCGTGAATATACACATGGATATCACACGCATGAATACATGCATGCGATATTGCGTATTGTAGAGCAACCGCTGCCGCGCGTTCATTCACTGTGGCATCGCTGTCTATGATTTCAGTTGAGTGCTGTGAAATTTACTTGCATGCTTGAGCAATTTCGCGCTATTTGTTGTAGCGTGTCAACATAACTGCCGCATGCAATCATGACGTCTTGTGGTGGTGCAATGACTTCACGCAGCTTAGCATTCATATGAGCATCAGTGCTGTTGTGCGCGTTCTCGGAACATGCGCACAACGCCGCAACTTTGTAAGAGGCATGTGACTTTTTTACGACTGTTCATTATTATTATTTCTCATTGACCACGCTGTTGCGTTTTTCTGCATTTCGGGGTTCGTCATTCTTGCAGACCACGAATAGCAAAACAATTACACCACCTATTATCTGGTTCCATAGTATTGTTACAGGCACGATGTTGTGCGCAGCGGATTTATGGTATCCCATAAGGTGTACAGTGTTTCACGTGGTACGGACTGGGGAATGAAGACTTGAACCAGGTTGGTGGGAAGACAGTGCAGGACAAAGATGATACGGTGACGAAGAAGGAATTAAATTAATACGTCGGGCTGTGGGTGAGCGGTGTGTTACGAGGACCTATACATGCACGTTGGGATGAATTTGGTTTATTTTTATTATATATTACGGTCGCCGCCAACTTGCCCGGTGCCGGGTTCTAACGGTGCACTCCATACCTGCCCTCGCCACTCAGGCGCCTCCATTGTGTGTGTGTGACGAACTCAACAAAGCATTTGTCCAAAACCTGGGCAGAATTGCAGTAGAATCAATATTCCTATAGACACTGCGTAAATTTATTTACAAATCACAGATATCGATCCACCTAACTTATTTAATTAGATTCAACCAATGATAAGTAAAGGGAACAGCATGCAATTAGCGCTGAAAGCACTGGTGACTAAAGGGAGCAATGAAAAAAAAAACACACTCATGGTGCGACATCTTCGTTGGAGACTAACCTACATCATTTGGCCATAGATCAGCTGGATCTTTAGTATTAGTAAAGCCCTTGTTGCATTATTGGAAAGTGGATTTCTACAGATAGAAGACATCTGTGTCCCACTGAAAACTAGCATTACGTGCACTCTTCGGCACGCAGCCACAAACACATTTGTTATCGACTGGACGTCGCTGTCGCAAATCAGCCCAACGTAGTCATCACGCAAGTTAGTCAATGCTTACGATGAACAGGCACAACGGACGACAAACGTTTACGCGACACGGACTCCGTGGTAGATGTGAATATTCTGCTGTGATGAAGTTTATTAATCGAAGCACTGTTTAGGTATAGAAAGCGTGTGCAGTGTGGCACATTTAATTAAAGGCTATTTGCGTGGCGACCCAGGCGCTCTCTTCAATATTTGTCACAGGGTGTACAAGCACACAAGTTCCGTCAAACTGCACACGTGCTAAACAATGCGACGCAAGTAGCTGTTCCGAAGCCATACAGCAAAAGGTAGCAAATGACTCGACGTACAACAAAAGCCTCCTGTCTGTAATGAATCCGACTACTATCAATCAATTTAGCAGTGTTATAGCTTACCTGAGAACGATGGCGTCCGAAGTCGATGACGGGACCGAAAAGTTCACACTCGCAGGGAGAGGTCTCAGGGACAGATTCCTTGATGAGCTACCCATTCGGGAGGCGCTTAACAGTCGTCGCCAACACCGCGCAATCGAGTGTCTCGTCGCTTATTTCAAGCAAGTGAAGCACACCAAATTGGATCCGAAAGCTAGCAAACTCGCTAGCATAAACACCATCCGCGCCAGCCCTGCCAGCATCCAGCGAGCGAAAAACTATTGTTGTTTTGTGGGGTTTAACGTCCCAAAACCAGTTCTGATTATGAGAGACGCCGTAGTGGAGGGCTCCGGAAATTTCGACCGCCTGAGGCTCTTTAAAAGGGTCCTGAAGCACCTCTCGGACTTCGCGAAAAAAAAACACGTTCTATCGGCAGTGTAGGCTGCAATAAACAGCTCACCCAAATTCTACAGTCGTGCGCGAAGCGTAGAGTTAACAGGGCAAGCACAAAATTGTCCCTTACCCAGGAGCTCTCGCTTCAAAAAAAGGCCGGTTCTCACTCTTTTTTAATATGTTGTATGACGAAATGGAGCAGATTGCTGCTATTGGCCGGTAGCCGGCATAAATTATGAGCGATGTTTGAATCATGTTTGAATCAAATGAACTTGGTTATACTGTCACTCTGTATAATATCTTTTGCACAAGATGAAGTAAACAACAAATCTATCAACTTCGTTTAAAGTTTTGATGTGAATGACGCATTTCCGGTGGAAGAAAACTGTCGTCTGCGCTACTCGGCACGCTCGCGCGTCTTTTCTGCACTGCGGAGTTGGTGCTTCGTGTGTTTGAATACCGTAAGTTTCGTCAATAATAAAGAAAAATAACGTTCGCGTATGTACCACAAACACGCGCTCATGCACCTAGGTTGTTGAAGTTGCGGTTCCTTTTTGACGCCGCGCCCTTTGTAACGCCGCGGCACTATCGCGAACTTTCACTCGAAGGCAGCACACAAAGCCCGTTTCCCACGATCAGATGCAGCGGAAATGACGTTCAACGTTTCAGGAAACGTGTTATCTGTCCTAACCAATTAACCTTTGGTTGCTGCCGGGAGATTCAGCTTGCGTGATACGATGCACCTGTGCTGTGGACTTTCACCGACGGGATATATCCTCTCGGAGTTGTGGCGCAGCCACTGCAGTGGTTTTTCGGCTGCGTCTGTGCGATCCACTCTTCAGTTTCGGCCGCGCTTAAACAGCTATGCCGGAGCTGGCTGTCGGTTTTTGCGGATGGGCTCAATCTGGCGAATGTGAAACTCTGCGCCGCAGTCGGCGTCATCAAGCGAGCGCGCACTGCGCGCACACCTAACCCAGGGAGTAACGAGCAAAGAGCAAACGGTGCCCTGCGCTGCCGTCGGCTGCAAAGTCAGCGACAGGAAAGGCATGAAGTCCTGATATACGCTGCCTCGCGATGACGCCTTGCGGTGTGCATGGCTGCAGCGAGCGTATTGGCCTTCCACCCACGGAGAAGCGAAACGACCTACACTTTTGCGGCAGAAACTTCGCCGTGGTGCCTCCATTCACGATCCCGAACTGGCGCAGGGTGAAGGAATCAGTTGGACACGTTTTCATCTGCAGCCAAGTGCCCTGCCTACGTTGTTTCTTCCTGGCATACAGGCAAGTGAAAAGTGCACACTTAAGGTTGTTTATTTTTTCTTAACTTTTGCAGCAGTGTGATGGAACACTCGCCAGATGAGCGCAGGAGAAAATACTGTATATAATATTTTATGCAGTCGGGGATACAAATTTTGTTGCATGGATGGTGTAATTAGCATTCAAATCTGTAGCATGTATGTATTTATGCTTACAACACAACACCGTACGTAACAGTAGCTCAGTAGAAGTGACTCTTCTAGGTATTCGTTTTCAGAGCTTTCCCATCGTTCAGTGAGGCAGAAAGCCAAATTCTGCTTCAGTTTCATTTATATAAGGCGCAATACTATTCGCATAAACGTACAAATGTTTGATTTCTTAATGAGCAATATGAGCCGAGTAAACCTTAGAAAATGTTGCAGCTCTGTGGAAAGGTCAATGCTGGTGAGTGCAAGCACAACAAGCATAAATTGGCAGCAAGTACCAAATATGCACTCTCAAAAAAAGTGACAAGAAAAGCACATTGGCATTCAGTGCGTTATTTTTGTCAAGTGCATTCACTAAGGAAACAGATGTAAAACTGTACCACGCTATTGTGGCCAATGACATGATTTCAATTAAACTGACCGCAATGTACACTACTGCATGATTTATCTTTTCAGTGAATGAACTCAAACATTTTTCTTTACATGTTGCATAATGTTTTTAATGATTCACTAATTTGAAAATTGTACTATTGCATTAATCAGCCAGCTGGATTACGTGGCAGGCCATAGAACCTGTATGATGCAACACACGTAGTGTTGCCATTCAGTTCAGCACAGGGAGCTATAAAATGTCAAACAACGTGCTTAGACTAGTTCACAGTCTGTTGTACTGCTTCATATCATGCTAAACATGCTCTGGGTGGTCCAATACAGATGTGTTGGTCAGTAAGCACAACCGCAGGTGTGTGCGTGTGGGTGCTTATATGCTTATATGTGTGCATGTAGCGTACATACAGAGTGTCAAGATTTCGGGGAACAGGGAGCAGTTGAAAACCCTGTTTACGCATAGACGTTCACTTTGTCTCTAAATTTTCATGTTGTAATTAAACAATCAGTCGTTGGAGGCGAATACCTGAGTGTAGCAGATTGGCATCCTAAACACACAAGCACTATTTCACATTTAGGCATTTATGGCAATGTGAAGTGACATTCAATTAGCACGATCAGTGGACTAATATATGATAGTGGTACATATTTTCATATCCCAGGGATCCAGTGCACGAAGAACATGATCGCTAGTTCACCAGAACAGCCCCATCTTATGACGCACAGGCTGGAGGTTCACAGGGGGTGAGTAGGTGCACAAAAACTATAATGCCCTTCTACCTAAAACACTTGATTCACCGTCTCAGCACTGGGACTAGCAAAGTGCATTCATCTGTAGCTGGCATGGAAGTGTCATGTCACGTAAGCACCAGATGCCCTCAAGTTTTCAGTGATCCAGTGCTAAAAATGACTTAAAGCTCCATGCAGCTCTCAGTTCACAGTGCGTAACTTTGCAGGTTCAGATCTGTAGATGCACCTGTCCTCCTGCTGTGTGCAATGATGGCACTCAGACAGCCATCATAAACAAGACAGTTGCAACAGAGACCCCATATAAGGAGGCAGTGACACCATGCAAAAACATCACTTGAGCAAGCTACAACTTTTGGATGAGACAACGTTTAGCACACCAAAGTTCAAATTTGGTAGTTTTTCAATCGTACAGGTACAAGCTTTAGCTGTTTTGTGTGGCACAAGGGCCAGTTCACTCCTACCACAAGGCCTGTACACCTGTGTAAACACTTCAGTTACCAAAATAAGTGTAAAACAGTGGTGTAAACAGCAAAACACAACCAACAATGTGAAAGTGTGTTGTTAATCTGATGGCCAATTCTTTGTTCAACATAGCAAAAATAGATGCTCTGTAGTTTTTCAAAACATTATGTGGGGAATTTTGCAGCCTCAAAGGCCATCCTCAGTGCCTACGCATGTAAAGAAGCAGGTGTGGAAAGTGACACATGTGCACATCTGGACGCATCAAGTCAGTCTGAAGCAGTGGGTGCCCCATCACCGAAGTGGAGGTTTCCGCCAGCACGTGGTTCCACACCAGTGCCAGACGCAGAGGAAATGGTAGACGCTGCAGAGCTTCAATCTGTCATTCCTGAGGTAGACACAAGCGGCCAGTGTTCCTGTGATGAGAGCTTTGCAAGATGAATCGCAGGCCATAGTACAATAATTAACATCACCCAGCAGTGTGAACGACACAAACACGGTGAACAACACTCCAGCATAATGTTAGGCTCCAGTTTGCCACCTGCAAACAAATAACGTGGCACAAAGTGAGGAATTTCTATCATTGTCATTTGCATAGCATTATTCAATGCACCACAGAAGCCACTGATTTTCAGACAAGTTATTTCGCTTTGGCATGAAACCTAAAATGGGAATGTGAGGCAGTAAAACTATACAATGAAACACGAGGCGCAGAATTTTACTTCTTACCCAGCAGTTTCCTTAAATGTCTTGAGCATTGAGCACACAGCTTGCTTATCTGATAACTCCATAACCGAGATGTTTGTATCCACCTTTAAGTTTTCGAGCAGTGCCAACTATTACAATGTTGATGTGCTTTTAAACCATTTTTTAAGCAATTGTTAATCATTGTATACTTATCACATTCGAACCAAGTGCGTAAAGTGCAATCCCAAAAATCCTTGGTACATGTGTCAAATTATACACTTTCGTAATTTGCCAATTTGTCGTATCAGGCACCTGTGTGAACAACCCAATCCTTAATTCAATAATCCTTTGCTATCATTCATAAAAACAAGCCATCAAAATTCTGGAAAGCCGTCAGTCCACCAAGTCAGAGCTGTTTTTCTTTTCTTTTTTTTTTGATATATCATGCTTAGATAATCTCAGTGTTACCAAAGCATTTAATGACCATTTTAAATCTGCATTGATTCTTGATAATGGATGCACTCACTCTTTTTGCACTAATTCTTCATCATCACATTTTCCTATTATGCTAATCACTACAGCTGGCATATGTAACCTTATACCCAAAACTGATACAGCGAAAAGTTTAGGGGTGAACAAAACACAATGTGTTTCTCAGACTGCATGCTGAATGCAGCTCAATATTCATAATTTTTTCAGTCTGCTCAGAGGGAGAGAGATAATTTATCGGAAGGCACAGAAGTTGTGGGCTTAGTGCACTCTGGCCTGCTCAGGTAGAAAATCTGCACAGGTAGAAAATGAAAAGGGGAGAAGAGGGGGCAAAGAATCATGATAGGGACAGCAAGATGTGTGTGCACATTCACCACACACAGTGCCTTTTATAAAGTCTATTATTTAGTCTTTCTTGAACAAACCAAATACTGCCTTTCCATTAGATGGACACAGCACACTGGAAACCATCAAGTCTAAACCAATCTTTGCAAGAACTGCAACTTTCAAACGAAGTTCTCCCATGGACCATTTCTGACTGTAACTTTCCTCCTAAGGCCTCTTTCCAGTCCTCTAGCTTTCTGAAACCCTTAGCATGACATTCCCATGAGCGAATTATGTGTGTGTACAACATTTTGGTTTCATTCATTCAATATTTGTTCACTACTAATTGTTGTGTTGCATTGTTCTTTCATGCGTTTAAAAGCCCCTGATGCAAGGGCCAAGAATGTTGCTTTGTACTATCGTTAAATAAATAAACCTTTAAACTGATATTGTAACCTGGCTGTTGATATTCTTTGACGGTGCAAATTCTACACTACTTTTGTGCATGTCTCTCGGAACACTTTTTAGGCCCTGATGGAATTGAGGGAAATAAACCGAACTACACTTGGTCATGTCATTACAGTCTCATTCTTCACACCAGCACAGTGCTACACAAAATCAGAAAGCATCATAAAAAAACACTCAAGGAGAGACTCCTTAGCACTTCTACAGTGAGTGTTGAAAGCCAAGTGCATGCACAAGCCGTAATTACATTATGAGTTTTTTAATTACTTTTATGAGTTGAGCACACTATTAAAACGCTTTCTTGTGACTTGTGTAAAGGTAGCGGCACTTACTTTTGCATGGGGTACTGGAAGCCTACATAAGTGGCTGACAGGAGCTCGTTCCTAATCCTGGCAATCATGCAAGCAGGCAGTACAACTCTATTGTACCTGCGACGCCTTTCAAACTCCACGTCGTGAACACTCTGCATGCCAACAAAATTGATATGTCTGTAGCAAGAAGAAAGCATGTGAAGGCCACACTCTGCTTGCAAGGATGTACTGTGTATTTCTCGCTCGATTTAGTGCCGCTTTGTGTCACCTCCAGTATAGTGCTTCCAAG
>JABSTT010003259.1:0-30345 GCA_013339685.2 Hyalomma asiaticum
TACAGCGGGCAATAACCCCCTTTGCATTGCAAAAAGCACCGGTGTGAAGCATATTTTCTTAGTGTATCGATAGTTAGGAGAGAGCGCAGCAAATTGGAAAAGGAGGTAAGCGAAGCTCTCCATATCAGTAACTCGGGGCGCCTATTTATTTGTTAGTGAACCTTCAGAACATGTCAATGATAAAGAGATGAAACTTTTGACAAACAACTAAGGCTAGCACGCATAGCACTTGCCAAATCATATTAAAGCAAGGTAGTGGAATGTTCTTTTTCTTTTGTTTGGTGTGTTATCCGTTGTCTTAAAACGTCTGGTGCTTGCGCATGTGCGGTGGTGTTCCACTAGAACAAGTTTTGTCCAATCAATTTCAGTTCTAGCTTCAGCATTGGTCCGTTGCTTGTTCTTGTGCTCGCGTCCTCGCCTGCTGGAATTTTCGCGCCATGAATCAAGCTAGAAATTCGACATCACCGTGGTGACTAAGTGGTGGCTCATGCTAGGACGTAATATGAGACTCGCGTTGGTGCTCAGCACGGACATGTGTTTTATTGCAGAGAAATAATGGAGGCTAAAATGCGCTGATGTGAGTGCCACGGGCACCGTTCGTGCATGTACTCGCACAGAATGGAGCGAGGTTGGACAAAAGCATACAAAGCGCCACTAGAACACATGTATTGCTCATTGTATTAATCTGACAGCGCTTAACACCATTACAAGAGCACTAGACGTTGCGCAGGAACAATCGTCACAAATGCTGGTGCATTAGGTTTATTGCTATATCTGCCGTGTCGGCGGGGCCAGCGTAGCATAACGGTAACGTGCCTGCGTAGCACCTCGGTGGCTCATGTTCGATACCCACCTAACGCTTCGTTTTGGTAGGCTGGCTTCGCATATTGCAGCGCACTCGTCTGTCTGTTGGTTTATGTATACACTTTAGACCCATGCTATGACAAATAGTATGTCTTTGCTGTTTTCAAGTATGTTCTAATGATGCGTCAAGCGTCTATTCTAGTTGACGCGAGCATGGGCTCTATAAAACCCAAACATCTGTAACACATACCCCGAAGTCACGGGTCACAAATGACTGTAATGTCGTTAATCGAGACCTACGTGCATTACAAGTACATCATGTTAGTAGCGTAAAGGTCAATCAATCAATCAATCAATCAATCCGGTTTATTTATAACAAAATGGAATACAGTGCATAATATTTATACAGTTGGGACCCCAGAACTCTACATGAGTTGTGGAAGGGGTCCCTTTGACAGATGATGCTATTTATACATAGGCGATGATGCTGTTTATACAAAGACCTTATACATAGGCGTATACAAAACAAAATAAAACGTTTTACAATGCGTAAAAGGAAACGGAAGTATGCAAAAAAAGCTGATCGGTACAGTATACACGAAAGGAAACAGAGTTTCTATAAATTTAGGAATTACACAGGAAGTACTGGCGCAGTGAGTTAGAAAAATGCTGAATGGATGGTGATGAAGTTAGTTCTTCAGGAAATGTGTTCCAAAGACTAGCTGCAGTATTGATAAAAGAAAATGCTCCATAATTTGTGCGAGCACGTGGAACTGCTAACAACGATAGTAAAGAGGAACGTGTCGGATAGTGCGTAGCCTGTCGATGAAATTGAAGTGACGGACAGTGTATAATATTCCTTAGAAATGTGTATGTAAGAACGGCAATGCGGAAACGAATGTGACAATGTGGTGTTAGAATATTCAATAGGGGATAAGCAAATGATATGGACTCAGTACGTTGAGTAAAGCAGATTATTCTCAGAACTGTATTTTGTGCTACCTGAATTGGCTGTAATGCTGTGGGATAGGCAAGTCCGTAAACTGAAATACAATATGACACATATGATTCAACAAAACTACGGTAAAGGATGAGAATGGTGCGTAGTGGAAACAGATACCTTAGCTTATAAAATATTGGTATGTTTTTATAAATCTTCCTAGTCACATCGTGCACATGATTGTGCCACGTCAGATGTTCATCTATCACTAATCCTAAGAATTTTGTTTGACTAACTTTTTCTAGAGCAACTCCGTTAAAAAGCAACTTTCCATCCTTACTAAGTGGCACATTTTTGGCAGAAAAAATTATAAAGTTGCTTTTAGCAAGATTTGGAATTAGTTCATTTATGTGTAACCAGTAAGAGAGCCTGTTCAGAGTGTGGTTAGCTTTTTGGTACAAGTCGGTGAAGGATGAGAATGGTGAGAATCACGCATGTTCGTCCTACATTGCTATCCTACCATCCAAATCTTTGTGGATCTTAAGTGAACGAGACGGCCAGGAGGGCACTAAGACGTAGGTGGGTAGACAGACAGATAGATTCGGTCAAAGTTCCGCAAGTTCGCCAGGGAATGCTTCGCCTTTTAAAAAAAGTCGCGGATTCCGCACAACTCGAGTTATACCAAACTCGTAAAGAGAGCGACCACTTCTTCATGCTTAAGACAAGCCGTCAGAAGGTCATGTGACCCCAAGGTTCGTGATGGTGTTCAGAAACAAGCCACGAAGCCTAATAATAGTGGGTACCCTGCTTCTTTAATACCTTATGTAGCAGAAAAGTCCCTAAGGAATTTTTGTAACCGTAAGAATACAGCAAAAGAAGTCGGGCATACAAGAAGCATATGTGTTGTTCCATATATGCAGGAGATTTCCCATGCTCTCAAGAAGTAGCGGGAAAGCATGCCGTAAAGGTTGTTGTTTCATCCCCACTGAAGCTTAAAGACCTATGTAAGCAGTGTAATAATACCTCAGAAACCACGTGAAAGAAAAACAGCACGGTCAAGGTTGTCAAGAGATATGTAGGTTGTGAAGAGTGTGTTGTGTGTAAAATTCCCCTTACATGCGTAAAATGTTACATTGAACAGACTGGACGTTGAATCAACACAAGGTATAGAGAACACAAATATGCTGCATAAATGCTACAATTACTTCGGCATTTAGCGACACATTGCGCAAAATATGGACGTTAGCCCATCTTTGACGAAACGCAGAAGTTGACCAATGGAGGTCAAAAGAACATGCGAAATTTGGGAGGTATATTTCATGAAAGATTCGCAAAATTACTTGAGCCCACCTTTTATTGCTTAAATGACGTAGCGTTGAACTTTATTGACAACTTCTAGATTATTTAGCGCTGCACACGCGAAACTTGAGCCTCAAATTACTTGCTTTCGTGCATATTATGCTGTGACATAGTTCTTTTCTCTCTGTACTGTGTTGTGCATATCCTTTGTGTGCTTTTGCGGAAATCAACTATTACAAGTTTGCGCGCGTACCAGTCCTGTTCTCTCGTTTGTCACTTGGGCCTTTCGCTCAGCGGAACTGCATCCTCGTGCGAGATGAGCGCGCAAAAGGGACACGGACAAGAGACGAACACACACTGGCACTACTAACAACCTTTTGTTGTTAGTGTGCGTACGTTTCTACCATTTGTCCGTGTCCCTTTTGTGCGCTCAATGCGAACTAGTGGCGCAATCTTGTACGCGTCCAAAATTTGGACGGAGGCGGTCCGTCCATTTAGGTGCACGCGATTGGTCAATGTAAGCCGTGACAACATGCGTGACGTTGTCACGTGAGTGGTGACGTTTGCAAGCTGTCAATCATTCCGTGTCGTCTGCTAATGGACGAACTCGAATGAACGGACGCCGAGAGCGTCCATCCGCACGAACGGATATCTAAACGGCTACCGGACGGCTTGGATTGGATTGAAACGTAACAATTTGAGACCGTTTGCCTCGTTTGTGGAGAAAATGGCGTTGCCTTTCTCTCGCGTGCCTTTTCGTGTCGCCTGTGCGGCTGCTGCACACGCGCAGAGATGACGACTCGAGGTAGATGATGCATTTGGAGAGTTGGCTTATGAAGAGCAGCGTTTTCGACTGTCCAAGCGAACAGTGCGTAGCTTGTGCGACGAACTTGACCCCTTCATTGGATGCCACCGATCCAGTGGCCTTTCCACAGCGAGGAAGGTGTGTGCACTGCGATTCTCTGCCACAGGGAGCTTCCAGAGTAGCGTTGGTCGCGAGGAGCATATAGGCATGGCGCAGTCGGCCGTGAGTAACACCATCTACGAGGTGACGGAGGCCATCATCATATCCGTCGCTGCCCGGGCCGCCCGGCGAAAGTTGGTGGACTTTCCGCCCACACCGTGGCTGCCAAGGATGAGGCGAAGGCGGCGTTTGCGCTACTCGGCAACATCCCAGGCGTGCTAGCGTGCGTCAACGGCACGTTGGTTGCTATTCGGAAGCCGCAAGGACTCGGCATAGGGGACACAGCAAGCATCTTGTCGAGGAAGGGTTATTACACCTTCAACGTCATGGTTGTAAGTACCGTTGGAATGTTTCACTTTTAAACCTCAGTCGCCATTTGTACTCACTCATCGTAGCAATTGTTCAATTTACTGCCCAATCTGGCGTACGTAGCGATTGAAAGAGGACATGCGGGTAACTTTTTACGAGCTTGTTGAAATCTGACAAGTCCACGGTAACGATGATTAACATGTGTTTTAGTGCATGTGCATTTGCCATCCCAAAATTGTTTTTGTTCTGGCCTGCATACGTAATCGGGTAGTGAGTTTTGGAGGTATTAAGGAATGTGGGATGCAGTCGTAGTAGAAATCGATACACAACCAGGAAGACACCATGAAGTATTTTGAACACGAAGGTACTCACAACTATTGCGTGCGCAATAGCTGACCCAAAGTTTTCAGTTGGCGATATATATATTTGTGTGGGAACCGTAGGCGTGCGCACCGGGGGGCGGTCGCAATTTAAACCACCCCCTTTAATGCAGAAGGTTGTGCCTTTGCTTGAAACAGTGTAGCTGTAACATTGTCCCATCATAAAAGGTTTTTTTTTCTGTATATAAACGGTAGGAAGTGCTTTTGACCATATGTGGTACTCTGTTTTTTTTATTATTCCTATTTGCAGGTGTGAATTTACCTTTTTGAAACCTGTATGAACCCTGGGCTATCATTTTCTTTTAACAGAAAACTCGGGATACTCCCTCGAGCCATGGTTGCTTATGCCAGCGCTTGGTGATCCTGACGCCAGCACCTCCAAAGGCCAGTGGGGAAGCACAGGTCCATGCGCAGTTTTGTGGAGCGACATATTGGAGTGCTGAAGAACAAGTTTCGCTGCTTGCACCGCGTTCGAACCATGCTCTACAGCCCCGAGCAGTGCAGATCATTTATGCGTGCACTGCTCTCCACAGCATTGCCTAGGACTCGGGCGACTGGATATTGGAAGAGCTTTGCAGGGGAGTGCCACCAGCTGAGCAGTCAGGGGACGAACAGGCGCTGGAACCGTGAGACATGCTCCTCAAAGGAAGGCAGCAGCGCAGTGCTGTTGTGAACCTTTTTTTTAAGTACACAGGAATGGTGAGTTTTCATAAAGCATACATAACTTATATGCATAGTAGCACAGTTAGGCAATAGCAGCTTAGCACGTAGAGTGCAAAAATACATATACATATCAAGTGTACCTACATATAGGTTGTCCATGTTTCCAAAGCAAAACATCTGACAGGTTATGATAACTGAAACAAAAATGAATGAAACTTACACAAGGAATTCTTTTAAAAGAGAATGGCTGAGTCATGGGCTCAGAAACAAGTGTACTGCCCTGCCAACAAGAGTCTCGAAGGATGCTGTTCCTTTGTATTATTAATGATTAAGCAGCTTTAAGGCACTGTGCCATGCCGCTTTTTCTATGAGGATTTGCTGCTGCTCCCTAGGTACTTGTGTGTAATGTGCACATCATCAAACACCTCTTTCCTAGTGAAACATTACAAATACGATGCCACAGCAGCTGGCATACGTTGTGTAGATCCTGTGACATGGCACTTGCTGTACATGTAGACACAGCGGTTGTTACCTACTGCTCAGTACAATGCACTGAACATTGGTTTGTATTGCTGAAGCCTGTGGTTACATTACTGAGGAACTGGCACAAAGTACTCCTTTCCTAGTTCAGCATGAAACGTGATGGCAACGTGAAAGTACAGCTTTTTCTTCAAATGTCACATGAAATGTGGAATGTAGACATCCGTTCACCCAGTATGACTTCATGGAAGCAGTATTGAAACTGTCCACTCACGGTCACCATCAGTAAAATGTTTGCACAATTCTCATAAACAGAACAGAATGATTGCAACTGCTGCGTCCTTTTAACTCAGACGCGCAGTATAAACTGGTGGGAACCAGGCAATATGCTTGCTAGCCACCTCGCATGAACATGCAGATGAGGCGAGCAAACACAGCATCATAAAAGCAGTTCGAAAACGCGAAGTAAAACTTTAAAGCTCAGCACTGCAATAAGATTAGTCATCACATCGTGGCCAAATGAGTAGACGTAGGTTAACGGTAAAGCACAAAAATACAAAAATCAACTTTGTCACACACTATGATAACTGTATGATGAACCTTGAACGTCTCACTACATGTAGCAAACCACGCGATAACATTGTAGCGTCAACATCACACCATTCATTTTCACCACGGCACCTAAAACTTGTAGTCCCACTTGAGTGACTTTGCAAGAAAGTATGAGCTTGACAAGTGTGTGCATTCCCTTGTAATTGTAATGAATCGCTGACTAGAAGCATTTCTTTCTCTGCTGCAACTGCAGTGCAGTGCTTAAAAACACTATTTTCGAAACGTGGAGTGCACTTTGCTGCTGTGTTGAAACATAAATTACATACAACATGAATAATTCGCTGTGCAATCGAAAAACAGCCAGAACGTACCACACTTGAAATTTATTCCAGGAATAACCCACTTAGAATAAAGACTATACGAAACAAACACTGGCGTGGTACAGTGATGATGACCATTTTAATTGTGAAAGTACGCCACTTGAAGAGCAACTAGTTTGGTATATGAAAGTGTGATGCTCCTAAAAAAAGACCAGCTTTCACTTGGTAGAAATGAAACCATCACGCTACTAAAACGTGCCTATACGACATGGTAATGTTTCATAATGTGGAGTGACCTACAAAACATAGAAAAATTGCAAATACCACAGTAAAGAAATCCGTATACAGGAAGTGCAACTATTTGTAATGATTGCAGTGTGATTGACTAGTTGCCTGAGAATTATGCAAATAAAAATGAAACAACAAGCTGGTCTTGCAGCAGGGTTACCATAAATGAAAAAAAAAGACTACACGAACTGGGGGGCACCTTCAGTTGGAACATCCTCTTGTATTGCTGATAGTCCTCATACAATGAAACAATCAAACTGAAATTGAACAATCAATAAATGCATAAAATTAAAATGAAGTTATAAAATAAACTAAACGAAGTGAACTAACAAACGACAATGAACAATAAATGAAAGGCAAAACTGAAACTAATTAGTTTCTTTCTTGCTGCAGCGCCATGGTCTGCGCCAAGGAGTGCAGCTCACTCATGATGCCCTCCTGAGCCGCCGCCCTCTCTCTGGCTGCTGCCTCTTTGTGCGCCAAGACAACGATGCTGCTCATCAACTGGACGATTCTTCGAAGAATCTGAAATGAAGAATCATGGTGGAGTCGCGTGAGTCTGATTCCTCGCAACTGGCTGGCAACTGCAAGCTACTGTTGTCAAGAATCGCAACATGCACAACAATTTCCTCTCTCATGAGGAGCCACTGGCCCGACTGCATCCATTGGTGGTGTCAAGCGTCGTGTACAAGCTATGCGGTCTTCGTTTGGACAGACAAAAACCTGCTGAAACTACTCTTCAGACATCTGTTCAAATGCATCTCTTACCTCCAAACAGCCCTTTTCAGGGCTAACCAATTTTTCGCCCGGCTTTTGCTCTTTGCCCAGCCATGGTACCGTCCCTGAAAATATAGCACATTTCTTATTTGCGTTCTGAGTTGGATTGTTTTTTTTTATTTGTAATTGAGTTACGATAACAGAGCATGAAAAATATTTATATCCTTGATGTGAAGTGACACCGACGGTTATACCAACCCGGTGCATCTCTTCGCTGTGAGCAATGCTGTGGGTGCACTGCGAGCACATGGCCAACAGAGTGTCAACTCATCGTGACCACGATCTATGTCGTGGCCGCACAGGGCGTCGAAACACTGAAAGCATACACATTTTCTATAGTCAGTTCAATGAAATACACGAGAGTTCATTTTATCAAATAGCTTGCTTATCAGTAATTTACCAGGTACAGTGGCCACCCCCTGCGTGCCCGCTGCTTCGCAAGGTTGATCCTGTACCACTGTAGTTAGAGGAAAAGAGCAAATGCAATAATACTTTATGGACCTGCACACGCATTAAACAAAATTTAAAACAGGCGTTGCACTGATGCTTATGTGTCACTGTGCTTGGGCCCACAGCCTCTTCGGTCTCAACCTCTTGTGCTGCCGAGGGAACGCCAGCCTGTTGGAAAGTATCGTAAGCATACCCCTTGGCTATGTGGCTATTCGTTGCGCTGGCTGTGCAATGAGCTTTCGTAGTACACATATTCGGAATTCTACATTTAGTGAGCACTTAATGATCCCTTAATTATTTGTCTTTGTGCACTCGCCTGTGGCCATTTTATTTTTGTGATTACCGATTTTCCATTCTTTATTTCGTTATTTCTGTACAAGAACACAAAATGGAGCAAAGCCAAAAGGCTACAAACCTCGCAATAAGCCTTTGCTCCAATTGCAGTGAGGCACACAGGCAATCAAAGCACTATGTAAATACAAATAATGAGAAATAAATGAAAAACATACATAATGTAATGCATGTAATAACAATAAAGCATCATTTGTAACATAAATATGAGCTACAACACTCGCAACGTTAAACATACTAATAAACGCTGCATGTGCTCATCGCCATACATAAAGCAAAGTGAAGAAAAAGAAGACTAGATACAGTTAGGAATAATCACACGGTGCAGTATTCGCATCAGGAAAAAAAACATGACATTCAACATCCAGGTGGACAAACAGGAAACATGGCAAATGGACTTCGATGGTATTTTCAATCAGTACCATCCTAACGATTTACTTGGACTGGTTCTAGAAGACTGTCGGTTTTATCTGGAAGGGTTGGGATTCGTGTTGCCGTCCGTAAATCGTTGGAATCTCTAGAATCATTCTAGCATATGCACGAAAATGGTACAGAGACCCCTCGCAAAAATCCCCATTTTCCCAAAATGATAGCCAAACTGAGATTGTACTGGATTAACCTACCCGCTTTTCCATTATCTCTCTCTCCCATGCTATTTTACTGTTCACCAACCGTGTCGCGTTGCGCTAACGGTACCTCTTACAGATAATGACAAACTTTGGGGCACCGTTCAGACACCCAAGATTTTCCGGCGATGTGCTTACCTCTTGGTATAGAGCGTACCGACCTGGAGGCCGCCAACCCGTGAGGTTCCCGTCACTCGCAGGATTCGCCCGCGGAAGCCCGGTGCGCGGCCTCCCTCAGTGCATCTGGAAACGCATAGGCCAATGTCGAAGGACGAGCTGCCCATACCATTAGGTCGCTCACCTTTGAGCTTCGAGAACGGCATTGTGGCGGGCTTCGTGTACTTATTTTTGCCACCAGTCCTGCCACTGTGCAGTAGTTTAGTAACAGGGTCCTGGGCGTTCAGTCGGTCAGCTGTCACAGCCGTCGCCTGTACGCAAGGGTCAAGCCATGCTGCAGCTCGCTGTCCTTTTGGGCCAGCTCGGGATACTGTTCCATGAAAGCGACCACTATCTCCCGCTGGCTATGCACCATAGCACGTTTTCCCTTGGGCAACGGCTCGAATGAACAACCATTCAAAAAGTCGCGCTGTTTGAATTTTAATACATGTGGAGACATGCTATAGGCATTGCTTGAAGATAAGTGGTGGCCAGCGCCACCACTAAAAAATCTCGCAGAACTGAGACACCATCTAGCGCTTTCTCGAAGCATTAACAGCAATAATTTGTTTCTATCATCCCGCATTCCAAACTATACCGATAAAAAGCAACGCATTCAAATTTTGCTAGACACTTGTTATCAAAAATTTTTGAACGCGTTAGAAACACTTCACAATCTATTATACGGTCCCCCAGCAGACGACAAAAGTGTGACGCAGGCTGCCCCTCCGCTCATTGCCTGTTTGCTCCCCCTCGTTCTCACAAACACTGCGCGCCGCCCATTTTCTGACGTAATGGACGGACCGCCTCCGTCCAAATTGGGAACGCTTACAAGATTGCGCCGTAGAATGAACAACTAAAAAGCCTGCATCGCCACCCTCGTCGGGAACTGCATAGCAATTTCCCTTATCAACAACGGCTATGAAGGATCTTCGACTCGGCGCCGAGTGCGTGTGCTGAGACGACAGTTCTCTTACCCTCATAGCAATTTTTCGATAAAGCCTCTACAATGGCTACAGAAACGGGTCAGTATTCACTCAAGTGTTTATGAATAAAGAGTGGCTGTATGACCAACGCAAACCTAAGTGCCACACTGATGATCGCGTTCTTGTAAAACCACAGTAGTAATGAACGTGTACTTTCTACCTTTCTGTTTCAGCTTGCCGACCCGAGCACGACGGGCCACTTCGTAGACTGCCACATGGCACAAGAATGTAATATGGTAGGTGACGTACGTACATGAATGCTGGCTTAGTTTTGCAGCATCTCTGAGCACTGTGCTTTTATTTGATTTGTCAAGACTGCTGACTACTCGATTGATTGATCATTTACCCAAATCTAGCGATTGAAGTAAGCGTGCCATAACAGTAGCAGACGCTTTATCGAGACGTACTCCGAAGCCTTCGAGTGAGGCGACCGCTTGTTGAATATTGCATCTCACTTTCGTCAAAGTGTATGTTTCTGGTGCGATTGCAGCCTGCTATGCTTTATTACCTGTTGGTTTCTTTGACTTCATGTCTTACCTGTTATGAAGTGTTGTGTCAATTTTATTCTACCGATTAAATGCAGCTGCCCACAAATACAGCGATACATCCGCAGTTCGTCTTCTGCGTTGGCTTTCACATAGAAGCATCCAAGGCACTGTAGGCAACTTCTTACTGTATTATTCCCGCGCACACTGAATCCAAATAGTGAAGTGTTGCGACGGTGCTCTAATTGCGAATTGCCGTCAAATAATAGCGTTGATTACCATTTACTTGTGCTAAATTCATCAAATCGGCCTTTCAATCGCCACGCAGCTGCCTGTCAGTTCATTGCCCATTAATATAAACACCATTTGAAACCACTTTCACCTAGTCAAATACATGAAGATGCAGAAATGATTGGTTCGCACAGATTTTAAAGGGACAGGGAACAACCATTTGCTGGCGTTGTTTAACGTGACAACGAGACCTGAGCACTTGAAATGAAAATACAAGAATCTGTTTAAAAAAAAAGAGCGATAAACGTTTTTGTCTGCTATATCCGGTAATTCCGTGCCCCCAGCGGCCCCGCTGGTTGGCTACCCTACTATAAGGGGAACGGAACGGTGAGAGAGAGATCTGAAGGCGTTAGTAATGGCAGGTGCCTAATGACGTCGTTCACTAATGTTCGGCCATGACTCAACCCCTTGCGGCTGTGTAAAATGCCGTTCACAGGCATTTCGTCAGTTTTTATTAGCGGTGAGTCGTACCAGCTACCAAAACTACGCCACCGAAATAGAGCCTGAGTACCGTTAGGCCGGATCTGTTTTTGTTAGATGTGAAAATAGACCGCGTACATTGACAAATGAACCAAGCATACTCGCATGATGGTAGCAATCTCGAAATCACCACAGTATGAGCGCAAGCCTATTGCTATAGCTTGCACTCCTCGGTCGCTGTCTAAACTACAGCCGTGGTGTTGCCAGGTTTTACAAAGCTAGTCGGTTAAATAAAGGTAATTAAGTGGCGCAACACACCACAAAAACGGAAGACGAGGACACAGATACAAGTGTACAATACCAACTGGTTCACGATCGAAGAAACAGCTCAAGATGCATAAACGCGTGCGCATGCGCTGAAAGCGATATCGAAAGCGGTTGCGCAAATAAAGCGAAGTCACCATCGCTGTAGAAAAGAATCGAAGGTACGATTATACACCTACTGCCGAACAATTTCATAGAAGAAGCCTCAGCCAGTGTTCTTGCGACTGCCACACGACTTCGCTTCAGGATCTTGGTGGATGGAAACGCTGGTTCACTTATCTTGATTGATTGATTTGTGGGGTTCCGAGAATTTTGACCACCTGGGGTTCTTTAACGTGCACTGCACATCGCACAGCACACGGGCCTCAACATTTCGCCTCCATCGAAATGCAGCCGCCGTGGCCGGGATTCGATCCCGCGACCTTCGGATCTGCAGCTGAGTGCCATAACCACTAGACCACCGTGGTGGGGCGGTTCACTTATCTTGAATACTTACAATGACAATGATGCGCTAGGTGGGAGCCAGTTCCCCTTCCCCCATTTCTTTTTAATGGACAGCACGCGCTTTTGCAAGCGGACGTTATATATCGGCCAGTTTAGCTTGTGTGTTCGTTACCGCAGCTTGACGGGATCAAGTATATCACAACGACAGAGCACCCCCCCTCCCCCCCCTCCCCGAAAAAAAAAGAAAAGTAAGGATCCTCGTGTTAATTTTTGTCGCTTAATGCAACATCTAAACAAATTTAATCTTCTTTCTTGCTCCAGTTTGCCTTTAGAAGTGGTTATTTAACGGAACAGGCGTTACTCAATTTCATGGACTATATTAAACAATTTATTGACGAAGGATTTGTTGTAGGAGTCATATTTATTGACCTAACAAAGACATTTGACACACTTGTACATTCTATTCTTCTGGCTAAGCTCGATTCTTTTGGCCCACCTCCAAATCTTATTCGCAGCTACTTGTCTAACAGGTCGCCATAGGTATAGTCTTAATGGCCAATTCTCATCAACTAAACTAATTAACTGTAGTGTTCCCCAAGGCTCCATATTAGGCCCTTTGTTTTTTGTCCTATTCGTAAATGACTTACCTAATACGCTTACTACCTCTAACTGTTGTATGCCGATTACATTACCATTTATTCACCACATAAATCGCTCACTGCACTACAAGACGCACTTAACGCAGATCTTAATAATTTGCACTCGTGGTGTATAATCGACTTCAAATTAATCCGAGTAAAACAACTTCTTTACTATTTCATAGCCCACAAACTGCGATTGCTTCATCCATAACTGTCTCACCGAATAATTATTTTATAACGGCTTCGGATAATGTTAAATTCCTGGGTGTTACCTTTGACAAACACCTTAAGTACAACGGTCACGTCAACTCTGTAATACAAAAGGTCTCATTCGGTATCCGCACTATCTTTAAAACACGTGCATTTTTTCAACCTCATGTTCTCATCTCACTTCATCATGCTTACATTAACAGCCATTTATCATACTGCTCGTCATCTTGGAGTAACACATATGCCATTCATTTCAAACCACTTCAACGTCTTCAAAACCAGGCGATAAAATTAATTACCTTTAGCCAATCCCGCTCCCATTCTCTACCTATCTATCAACATCTTGACGTCTTGCCCATTCAACAGTTGTTTTATCATAGATTGTCGCTCATCACATACCGTCTCATTCATCGTGAAATATTACTAGACTGTATTCTTTTCCATATCCACGTCAACGATAATACCGGGTTTTGAGAGCACAATAACCTTCTCTTAGCAAAAATCAGATCTAACTATGGCAGGTTTGCAGCACGCTTCTATGGTGTTCATCTTCGGAATCGTATACCGCTTCAAGTTATCTCGTTTATTGTCATCCTTTAAATACATAAAGAATATCCCGTTAAACGAGCCTTTCTTTTCTTTTGTAATATTTTTTCATTACTTCAGTCTTTTTTATCTCTTCCTACGTGCATTTTTGTTTAAGTATTGCGTAATGCTGCTATGGTAAATATGTACCTTTACTATTTATCTTTCATGTACTCCACTAATGATTGGAGGTCCCCGGACAGTTTCTTACTTTGGGACCTCTTGATGCTGCATGTATTATGTAACCCTGTATTTTGTATAAGCTCTAACAAATAAACTTGAACTTCAACTTGAAGGTTGAATCGATGAACAAATCGCAAAGTACGATTTAAAACAGGGAATGTCGCGGGAGCCAACGTTTCGACAAGCGAACTTGTCTTCGTGAGGGCGGCAACTGCCTTCTCAAAGCGTTCGTTTATGTACGCCTTTGCACACTCTCCCCCGTCCACAGAAAGAGAGGAGGAGAAAAGCAGCACGCGCGAACACACACACACACAAAAAAAGGGGGGGAGGGGGTTGGGTGCAGGGGTATTTGGGTGACAGGTGTTAGCGTGACTAATATAAATGGGATGAGGGAGAGCTTCCAAAGAATCCGCTCCTTGTACACATCTTGCAAATGCATTGTGTGCACAGGGCTAGAAAGCAGGATGAAAAAAGGAACACACGCTCGGAACAGAAGTTACTCCTATGGCATGTGTCCCCCCCTCCACCCCGCACCACCTGCCCCGCACCAACAATGCATTCCACCGAAAGCTTGGGGCTAAAAAATTAACTACACTGTTTAACGTCATTGTTCTCGTCAAACTGGTTGGGGGCTCCGCACCTGAAAGCAGACTTGGTGGGAGAAACATTGCTAGCTTGTGCATACCTCAACCTTTTGTCGTCTTTGTTAACCCTCTACCGTATCTAATGGACTCAAGAGTTCCCTTTGAAAGGTTTATGCTGGTAGGTTGGAGAGTATTGAACCTGTATATGAGATACGATTCCCTGTATTTTCTGTCACTCGGCGAGCGGAAGTTTCCTTGAAGTATGTAGAGTTTCAGTTCATCGATGTTATGACCTGTCATATTAAAAATGCTGCGCCACCCACTTCGGCCGGTTATTCGCGGTGTCCGCGCGGTGCCCGTTTAATCTAACATTAATTGGTTGACCAGTTTCGCCGATGTACTGCTTGTGACAGAGTGAACATTCCAACATGTAAATAACGTTTGAACTAGTGCAAGTGAAACTTGATTTTACATGATGGACATAGTCACTTCCCGTGCTTTTAACTTTAAGATCATTTTCAATATGCTTGCAAGTCTTACATCTGGGACGGGAGCAAGTTTGCCAAAGTAAACCCTCAGCGCACCGCTTGCGTAATAACTTGCTCCCGTCCCAGATGTAAGACTTGCAAACATATTCAAAATGATCTTAAAGTTAAAAGCACGGGAAGTGACTATGTCCATCATGTAAAATCAAGTTTCACTTGCACTAGTTCAAACGTTATTTACATGTTGGAATGTTCACTCTGTCACAAGCAGTACATCGGCGAAACTGGTCAACCAATTAATGTTAGATTAAACGGGCACCGCGCGGACACCGCGAATAACCGGCCGAAGTGGGTGGCGCAGCATTTTTAATATGACAGGTCATAACATCGATGAACTGAAACTCTACATACTTCAAGGAAACTTCCGCTCGCCGAGTGACAGAAAATACAGGGAATCGTATCTCATATACAGGTTCAATACTCTCCATCCTACAGGCATAAACCTTTCAAAGGGAACTCTTGACTCCATTAGATACGGGAGAGTCTTAACAAAGACAACAAAAGGTTGAGGTATGCACAAGCTAAGAATGTTTCTCCCAGAAAGTCTACTTTCAGGTGCGGAGCCCCCCATCCAGTTCGACGAGAACAACGACGTTAAACAGTGTAGTTACTTTTTTTAGCCACAAGCTTTCGGTGGAATGCATTGTTGGTGCGCGGCAGGTGGTGCGGGGTGGAGGGAAGGACACATGCCATAGGAGCAACTTCTGTTCCGAGCGTGTGTTCCTTTTTTCATCCTGCTTTCTAGCGCTGGGCACACAATGCATTTGCAAGATATGTACATGGAGCGGATTCTTTGGAAGCTTCGGCTCTTGCCATTTATATTAGTCACGCTAACACCTGTCACCCAAATACCCCTGCAATCCCCCCCCCTTTTTTTTGTGTGTGTGTGTTCGCACGTGCTGCTTTTCTCCTCCTCTCTTTCTGAGGACGGGGGAGAGTGTGCAAAGGCGTACATAAACGAACGCTGTAGAAGGCAGTTGCCGCCCTGACGAAGACAAGTCCGCTTGTCGAAACGTTGGCTCCCGCGACATTCCCTGTTTGAAATCGTACTTTGCGATTTGTTCATGGATTCAAGCATCCATCTTCCCCTGAGCTTCTCTTCTAGTTTGAACTTGAAGGTTGAGCACATAAGACCGCCGCAGTTATTACTGGAGATTTAGAGCGCACAAATTGCAAAACGTCCTGCATTTAAGAAAGCCATCTTTAACTGCTCCAACATTCGACAGAAATTTGAAAGGTCTGTCCACTCTTTTATTTTCTCACAAGACAGTATGCGCAAACATTCTCTGAACATCGAGAAAATTAGACGCAACAGGAAGTTTTATTATGCACGTCAAAATCGCCGTGAAATCACAGCCTCTGGACGTGAAGGTCAGGTCGAGAAGCACAGTATAAAAAAAGAGTATAAAATACGTCATCCGTGTAACACGTCAAAAATGAAAACACACAATATACACGACGACTGTGCTGCTTGCGATCTCAGCGGCACGCAGCAGCCGCTAGTCTACGTCGGTTGCGCCATCCCTGGGCGGAAATGGCCGAAAGCGAGAGGGAAAAGGAAGTGGCGCTTGAGCGCCGTTTGACAGCCACAGAATTATCGAGAAGGCCATGGCTGTACACCTAGTTCGACAAGCGACACTTTGCTAAGGAACACGTTTCTCAACAGATGTGAAACACTAGAGCAACGCTTTTTCTGTCTTATCACCTTGCTCCATAAGTCATTACCGTACTAAAGAAGGTGCTACGAACGGGAGAAAAGGTAATTGGCTTTCGGCATTTTAATCAATCACGTCTTTGCAGCGGATACCAGACATATTTCCTCATGGGCTAGTCGGTACATCTTTTCGAAATTTTTTTGTGTGCAGCGCACTAAAACTGGAAGCACAAAGGAGCACATAAACGTAAAATAGTTGGAAGTCAGTGCCCGTGCATGTTGTTTATGTGTTCCCTGGTTCATGCAATCGATCCAGCTCGCGCTGGCGGCCAGGGGCTGGCGTATATGGGTCCCGAAACCAGGGAACCATCCCGTACGACGTCTGAGAAGACTCCGTCATCTCATTTGAATTAATGTTTTCTCTCTCTCTCTTCATGCAATTTCATTGCGCTGCAGACGCGATGTATTTCCGAGAGCATTAAGTGTGCCAGAAAGGCAATATCATTATGTATGTCGTCTCCTCTGTCTTTTCTCTCACACTTTCCTTACTGTGCCCCTTCTCGTTCTGTGACACTGACAGTGCTGGCAAACATGTGGACTCATTGAAGCTAACTTCCCTGTGTGGGGCAACCTGTGCCAAGTTTCAGACGTCTGCGTGAGTATTTTTCATGGGTAATATCCGATGTTCTTTTTCACTTGTCATGTAACTATGGAGAAAGTTTCGGCGCAACGTAAATGCTTTTGGCAAAATGCAGAATGTTTGAACCACTGTGGATATTACATGTCTCCCATTTCTAAATATAAATTTGCAAACCTAACGCGAAAAAACATGTGGGCTGATCCCTCCGTCAAAGGAATCGGTCAGAGGAATCGGTATAACACAAAAGTGAATTGTGCCTTCACCTAAACAGTTGAATGTTTATTGCACATCGATATCAACTAGCCCATTGGTATCAGTGTTTCGCTGGCACGGCACCGTCTGATGAGCATGGACCCCCGTTCGCGCACCGCCTCCATGAAATCCACGACCGCGACACCGCCTCCGTGAAATCCATCCCCTGGTGGTATCTAAAGTAGATCACGCAATAACTAGACGCAGTCGATAGTAAATCCCGCTTGACAAAGGCATCAGTCTTGTTTACTGACGGTGCAATCACCCGTCGACATCATTCCCGTACTCCGGCACTTAAAGCAGCAGTTTTCTTGCTGCTGTCATACTCGAAGAGTAGACGGATACGGCGTGGAAACGCCGTCTGCTACTACAGACGCACTTTGCTACGGGCGTGGAACGGTGCCGCCATCCAGGAGGAGCCAAGTAAAGCCACAGACGGACTTGAGAGGCGCGCACAGCCCTCCACTCCGGCCGTTGCTTCGTTCCGCCTCTCCTGGATGGCGGCACCATTCTAGCCAAAGTGCGTCTCGATGCGCGCGCGAGGAGCCGGACGAACGCATCGAGGAAGAGTGAAAGAAGCTAGATACGAAAGAACGTAGGCCGCGTTGGTAAGGCTTAGGAGAACGTCCGCTGTCGGCGCAGGGGTGGATCATCGGCCACCTCTTGCGGTGAAGACAAGCGCTGCTAGTTTGAGTCCCAGTGCAGCGTTATAAATTTTTCTGTCTGTTATTTCTTGTTTCTTCCATGTATCTTTTCCTGCGTGACGTAATGGGCTCCGGTGGACCGCGGCATAAAACATTTTCGTGTTAAAAAAAAGTTAAGTTTCGGTACGTTTTAACACAAAGCCACTTCTCCCAGGCTTATCCGTTGAGAAATTGCGCACGTTCCTTCCCTCCCCCCCACCCTGTCCCCATATTTCATAATTTCTAAAACCAAAAGCCACTAAGACTAAGTATAAGTAGCATAAATCATAACAGAGGGTGCTATTAAAATTTCTCTTCTATATTTCTGATATAGGCGCATAATCACGCCTTTGTTTTTCGTTTCAGTTTAGCGGGTGTCAAGTCGCATGTGCCTTTCGCAAAAACATTGCTGAAGGTGAGTGTATTCCTCACAATTCAAAGCCTTTATGCACATGCAATCAAAACGTCTTTTATCATGGGTTGAAGATATGAGAAATGTCGCCAAACTTGCAATGCAGCGACGTTATTATGGCTTATGATACCGTGAGCAACATATGTGCCATCGACTCTCCCTTTCTGTGCACATGCCCTTCCTCGTGAAGAGGTGAATGGGCTTCACAGTTGGGTTTTCCACGCCGGCGAACAAGTGTTATAGATTACTTCTAGAATACCATATCCATAGAAGTTCGATTTCCACAAGAGTTCAATTTCGGCATGCTGAAGTGCTTTACCATTTTGGTGGTTCGATGAGACATGTCGCAAGAGATCTCAAAAAGCCATGGCGAAAAGTAAGCAGACCGTGCTGTTTGCAGTTGGTTTACCACATGTGTACGTTCACAGAACTTCCTAACGATGTACTTGTGTTTGCTGTGCAGTCATTTGTGGTATGTTATTCTTGGCGTCATAGTTATTGCTGATGCATTCAGTGAGTTAACAACTTGGCACTGGGCAGTCCGTTTAATGATTACGCGCGGTAAAATGCCGCCAAAAGACTAATACTTCCCCGACCAACTATTTTGCTACTTCCTGCAGCGCACGTTCGCGTAGGCCGGTAATATTTATGAAATATTCGCTCAGGCTCACTGACAATATGGACTGGGGTTCGATGTCTTCTGTCATTCTTCCTGGACGAGAGCGCCTAATGCTCTCGTTCAGAGAGGAGCATCTTCAACCTTGTATTTTAAAAAATTAAACCCGCTGCACGCTTGTGAACATTGATAAAACAGCCGAGCTGAGCAAACGTGGGTTTATAGCATATTGTGTATTAACTTAGTTTAACAAAACTTGATACTGGGCTAGATGGTGCAAGTTCATTGTCACGGTTAGGCGCAGGAACAACATTCACATAGACACGAGGAGACAGGACAAGCGCACGAGGAGACAGGAGCGCTTGTCCTGTCTCCTCGTGTCTATGTGAATGTTGTTCCTGCGCCTAACCGTGACAATGAATTGTGTATTAACGCCCGCCTTCGGACCTGCAGCACTCAGTTGAGCACTCGTCTTGAGTAGTTTTTCCTGCTCTTAGTGGTCTTTAGCTGTGGAACAAGGTTGACAGCCCCTTAAAAGGAGGCCAGGGGCCTTGTTCTGAAACGTGTCGCCAAAAGTGATAGTATCGCTTTGGTGATGTGTAAGAGTCGCCTTTTCTGTCTATTGCGGTGGTGGTTGGCTGGTTGAAGAACCCACCCTCACTTTCCCGGCTTGTTTAAACAGCCAATCACCACTGCAGGAGGCAGCAAAGGCGACACTTACATCACCAAGGCGATCACATTCTAGAATACTGCCGCTGTGTTGACTATCAATCAGTCAATCAATCCATCAGGAATTTTCTTTCTGCATCAAAGACACCCAATGACTCCTGGTTGGTATAGAGACAAAAAAACTATAGATCAGGCTTCACAGTGTCTGTACCCCCGAACTTGGCGAACATGACACTAAAGGTACGGAAATGAAAAGTATGCACACGGCAGTTCTCTTCATTGGAACGTCATAAATAGGCTAGTAAAGGCAGAAAATGGTAATTACATAGGTCTGTAAAGAACAGTGCATGAAACAAAAATGCACACAGTAAAAAAAAAAGGCACTGATACATTCGGTTAACGCACACACAATAAAAAAGCAAACACAAAGATACTTCGATATTCATACAGATGCAAATAAAATAAATGGAAGTGTTACGTATGTCGGATGGAACTATTTAGTAGTAGTTAGGTAACTGATATTTTAACATCTCAGTGGCATATTTTGTTCGTGTTGTGGGCACCTCCCAGACTTCAGGCACCCTCGGAATGCGCACATGTTCATCCTGACTTAGTCAATCTTGTGAAAAATGTGTCGTTATTTCTAATAGTCAACGTGTAGCGTTTGTTTAACGGCGCTGTTCACTGGCAGCGCCGGAGCAGGTTTCTTTGCTCCGCTGCGGTGAATCCATGTTTCACTGGTCGAGCGGCAGCGGGTTGGTGCGTTTCACTGGCAGATTTAGAGCAACTCAACCCGTGCCAGAACTCTCTGACTTGCTCCAGCGCCGAGGCACGGATTCAGACGGATTCGGGCGCAAGCGGGCGCGTCTCCTCGTCACTTCTGTCTGGTCTGTCAAGATGGCTGAGTTCGCTGCGGCTGTGCAGGTGGAGTGCACTAGAAAGCGAAGCTCGCCTTTAGCGATGACAGGAGCACAAGCAGGAGGTCTTCCAGCTCAGAAAACTGCGATTACGACACGCCGTACGTAGCGCCGTGCGCCGTACGTGTGACGTCGTGCCGATGGCCACCGTTTTATTCTCCCCGCCGCTCGAATAGGTATGGCGTACGCTGTATTGGCCGGTATCGCCGGTATGGCGTGGAATATGTTGGCTGCGATTAGTTTGCGAAACGAAATGGTACTCAAGTGAGTGAAATTATTAGCCGCGGTACGAAAGATAAACAGCTGCACTGGCCACATCACCGACGCACCTCGCTACGTTTCCATCCTTGCGCTCCACACGATGTTTCAAGAAAACCGTTTGGATGTGTTGATGCATGACACGCGAGTACGAACGTTAATCGTGTTGGCAAAAGTGAGGGCTTTGTGGCGAGCTCGCCGTTCATCGCGAACGACGACGGGATGGCAACGCTGTCTTTCTAGCTATGCCTACCCCCGGAGTCATCATTGACGTAGGACTCTTTGGACGTGCTTGTCGCTCGCGATGGCGTAGTTTTACGGACAGTGTTCTTCGGGGATGTTGTAGAGAAGCGAAGTGGAAACTTCTCTACTTGATGACGAGGGCACGAACTCTTACGAGCGCGTATACATCCAATGCGCAAAATGCTGCCAAGCATACGTCCCCGCGTGCTCATCGCTACTCCTCCATCCATCGTACGCTGCATGCCAGAGGTTACATGGCACGGGCGCAAATTCTTACTGTGTGTTTAACGCTTAATGTCTTCTCTGAGTAATAAAGCTTGCACACAGAATGCGTGAATTTAACGTAAGCAAATCTGCGACTGCCGCAGTCAAAATGTGCCTGGGGAAGGCGTCTTTGGTTGCCACAGAAACATAGAGAGCGGAAGTTGGGTTTGTATGACGTGTTCATTTACTTCCTGTATACTCGCTCGGGGAGCATCCTCGCTTTCCGCTGGCAGATTCGGATTCGTGAAACCTGAATGCCCCCTCCAGGATTTCGGTGACTGCCCCAGATCAGCCAGTAAAAGACGCCATTAGATTCTGCAAGGACTTTCCTGACTTGTAAAACTTCAGAGCCTTAAATATTGGTTCACTGCGTGTGTCGTATGCAGCACTAACGACGTTTCGAATGGCTTTCTTTTCGAGTTTGTGTTGCTTCTGATTGTCAATTTTGGTGGTAGTGCCCCAGACTTAGTAACAGTAAGATAAGTTGGATAGAAATAGTGATTTATAATTTAACCACGTTATGTTATGTGGCAAGATGCGAAATTTATATGATATCGATCCCTACGGTTTTTCAAAATTTATTGAAGGTACCACTCAGTTGATTTGTCCACGTCATATGTTCTTCAAGTACGACGCCAAGACTTCTGCTGCGCGTCATTAGAGAGTTTTAGAACAGCGTAAGTTGCTCCCGCTAAACGTTAAAATTTAGCCGGCTCAGACTGCCCATGCGTAGCACCTATTCCAGCTCTGCGTTTATCGCTCGCTCACTTTTTTTTTCGAATTTAGCGGAGACGCGAAACGATCATTGTTTCGTGCGGAGAACATGGCTTAAGTGACGGCTGCCCGCTTCGCATCTATCGTGTCCTCTTGCTGCCTTGTGGGACTAGTTAACAATAAATAGTGCTGCTGGTTTTCGCTTCGGGCACCTTTTGATTGGGTGATGGACTACAGACGGTGAGAGCGTTGTTTTCAATGTCGATTCTTGGTTTCGGACACTGCATATGCATAGCGAAAGCATCACTGGAAGCGCTCGTCAGACAGCGGTGAGCTGCAGATTTTAAGCTGCATGTCTGATACTCTTGTCATAAGCGCTTCGATTTAGTGTCACTGTGCACGCGTGTCCCACTGCGCTGACGATGACATCGCCGTCGCATGTGACCGTGTACTGTATAGGCTTTTTCCAAGGCTTCACATGGATGCAAACGGTTACTTTTGGTTTTGAACCGCTCAGAGTGCCGCTTTCCCTACTTGCACATACATGGTGCAGCGAAGTATTTGCTTTGCGGCGAACCTGTGTATTTACGCAGTACTAAGACGACGTTAAATAGCGTTTCACAAAAATTTAGCGTGCGTAACCCGCAAATGCTAACGCAAACATTTTGTACAATATTAAATCTCTCTTTTAAAGCGCCACGTTACGCTGATGATTACGTGATTTCTTGTTAGTAAGCATAAATTTACTAAGGATACAGTTAACGAATACATGGTTTAAAATTTACGAAAGAACTGCCTCAGGGAGACGTCATCTAGATATTCCTTTGGCATTTCATCAAGATGACGTTCGTTGGCAGTACTCTCCCGGATAGTCGAAGCTGTTCCTAAAATTTCGTGCCAAGCATTTCAAGGCGGCAAGAACCGGAATAATCATGTCGTGCCTGAGTTGGTCTCTAACAAAATTATGTGTGCACAAATTAAACGCGAGCTTTAACACACAGGTCAAATGCCTATTAAAAGCTGGCCTAGACCTTACATCTGAACGTCTGAAGTCGCGTTCGCCGGGGATGCGCAGATTAGCAGAAAACAATCATATCAGTAGAGTCGTGGGTATACTGTATCCATTCGGTTTCGCACAGGCTTAAAAATGTGGGAAGTAAATGTAGTTTTAAGTTGTTTTTACTCGTTCTAGTAAGTCAGGGGACATAAGCGCAGCAATGCGGAGGAAGAATGAGCAGCTGTATGAAAAAAAAAACACGAAATGACATTTCTCCAGTAAAGTACACTACCAACAACAATTTTACAGACTGTCACATGATTTTTATAAGCAACATTCTCTTGAGCTGCGGGAATTTGTGTGTCGCACAAACGGCGTGTTGTATTAAGCAGAGATTGGTTGAACGTAAATGTCGTTAACTGGTGGAACGCCTTCTAATTCCTCCTTGCATTGCCGTAATTGCAACAACACGCTCAAAATTCGTAGTCCACTACAGGCATAACAGTGAAAGAACGTGCTCAATGGTAGAGGCTCTGTGCATCAATACGAGTGGAACTACGTGCTCGAGACTGCCTTCGATTAGCTTGCACAGAGAATAGATCGTATGAGTGAAGAGTGGCCTCCCACGCAGACCAGCACGTATGCACTCATTTGACTGCTGGCCCTACCATTCCTGAGAATACGCAGATAGATTTTGTGCCTTACTGATTTTTATTTCGCCTCAGTGCCCTCCTTCAGTTCATAGTCGGCGTTCCTGAGGTCTCCTCTACCCCGTGCTTGCGTGCCATTTCTTTCCATAATGGACTTTTACTAACTAGCTCAGCTCTCTTTCGTTCTCCGCGCCCTAGTTTTGCCTGCGTCATTACGATATATGTTTCATACATATGTGTATAGCTATTTTGGCACTTTTCTTTGCCCTGAAATTCCAAATGCTTTATGTTTGCGTATATATGCACGTGACCCCTTCTTTTCTATATCCTCTACTGGTTACATGCATTTTCCTCTACACGCTCTCTTTACTGTTATTCGGGCATTTATTGCATCTTTCTTCAACCGAAGCTTTTACTGCCTATGCTGTGTCGGCGTAGTCAACATGATAACGTCAAAATTACATCATGAAAGAGGCGCTCGCACACTTCTGCTTCTCTTGCGCTGGTGTTTGCGGACGCTCCAAAATCACTTGCTCCCAGAAAAGCGGGACCCCTGCCACCTTCTGTGAGCTGGCGGAAGAAGCCGATGCATTGCAGCAAAAGAAAGATGTTACCGACGCCGTTGCTTTGCCTTTGAAAACGCGCTGCCGCCCTTCGAAGGCACATCATAGTTGCTAGACACGCCCGCTCTTGCGAGATGTAAACATATGTGAACCGTATGAACCCCTTGGATCTTCTACCAATGAGCCTAGCTCTTTCGATGAGCAAAGCATAAAGAAAGAGAGAAAGAAAGAAAGAAAGAAAGAAAGAAAGAAAGAAAGAAAGAAAGAAAGAAAGAAAGAAAGAAAGAAAGAAAGAAAGAGGAGTAGTACCGCATCAGATTTCTTTGATCATACCAGTTACCAAACTCCGCATAGGCCCCATGTATCAAAATCCGGACACGCCAAGTACCAAAATGGCGGAGGTTAGCAGATTGTCGCGCCATCTGTCGACAGAGAAACCGACTACTAAATGGCAGGTAGTGTGTTTTGTGTTACGGAGCACAGAAAGCTCCGCCGCGTCAATGAAGCGAACCTTATGCAAACGATGTTGCGCACACAGAACATCCGTCAATTTCACCGTGGTTCTGGCGGCACTGGGGTCTTCTGCAGAGCAAGGAAATTCACTGACCTTGTGCCGTCGCTTCTGCTTCTGCACGAACACTGAGGGTTCACGAAGAGTTTTGTCCGTGCTAACTGATCTCACGAAAGAAGCAGGGAATCGTCTGTTCGGCTGCCGAGACCGCTGGTGAAAGAACAAGAAAGCTATTCGAACAGCGGATGATTTTCAGTGAATAATTATTCTTTATTTTTCGTCTTTAAATGTCGATGCGTCATTAGGAATCCGGCACAAAGCGCGCACCTGTGGAATTCAGTTCACATGACTACAGCATCGATGTGTCAACACAGCAGCAGAGGGCCTTTAATGCAGAGCGTGTCGTCTGCAAGCGAAAAAGCGTATGGTGCAAGTCGACGATCCAAGTGCAGGCGAATTGCAATGTAAGGCGTCTCTATTTCTCGCTCCTTTCGTTTGCCCGTCTTTAGCCGCGTGATAAGAGAGCGATTAGCAACTGTTACGGTTCTCCAATGTTTGTGCCGCCATTTTCATGCAATAAACATCGCCTCCGAGATCCAGTGAGTATAGCGTTTTCAGTTACGGCTCCCAGATGGGGCGACAGTCTGCTTACCTCCGCCGATTTGGCCGTTGGCTTGTCCAGATTTCGGAACGCAGTTTGGCAACTGGTATGATTGAAGAACTCTGGTACCGCATGCATACGCCAAGCTTCGATTTCCCCCATTTTCTCGATGGATAGGGCTTTTGAACGTCTTAACACGATAGCGATTGAGTGTTCGTTAAGCAGAAAATCCGGTGCTGGCGTCGTTGGTTCTCAGGGGGAAATCAGCGTTGTCCGTGAGCGAAAATTCGAGGTAGGCGCGCTATCGGCCAAGCAGCTCACTTTCTGAAACCTCTCTGTGCCGTCTTCTGGCTCATTGGGGCCTGCGCTGTCGTCAGCGGCTGCCATTGCGGTGGGCGGAACCGCAATATGTGTACGCTTCTCGTTCCTGTCATTTAAAATGCGAGCGTTCAGAAAAGCGAACGGCTTGCCCGACGGCGCCCAAGATGGAAATGAAAAAAAATGAGAAAAAAAAGAAAACCTTCGGTTCTATTTACAACTGCTGACACGCTCATCTCGGAAGTGCGTTTCGGAGGTGCTTCAGCGTGGCAGAGGCCTTAGTGTCACCCGCGAGATGGCGGAAGGGGCCGACGGCGCCGACGGCGCCTTATTTGGTCGCGCCGAATGCGTGGGTATTTCGCCGGAGGGCGCTCGCACTTTGCCTTACCTGCGAGGTCGCCTCTGCGCTCGCGAAGAGGCGACCTCGTGCCTGTGCAGAGGCGAGGTCGCGCCTGTGCTCGCGAGCGTGTAGACATTCCCATTCGTTACGGGGCTGTGGACACGTTTGTGGTGGTTTCTTTGCTGTGTACAATGTCCAGGCAAATTGCGGTGCCCTCTTCATCGGCGAGTTTTCATGGCGCATCGCCACATTGTACTTTGCCCATTACAATACAGTAATTCACAATCTCAACTTCACGAGTAAACACATACAACAAGTAACTCGCACTTTCTATCAAGTGGTGTATGACAGTTACGTGGCTAGGCGAGTGAAGAGCATGCATGACAACAGGAAGAAAACGCGATAATAATGGGACCAGGCATCGCTATCGCGTTCAACTCCTAAGTCGAAACTTAAGTTGCCTACCATTTCTCTGCGCTTTTGTTACGCGTATTCTTTTTTGTGCCGCCACATTTTGTTAATTTAGCCCATATATTTACGCTTTCCTTTTTATCTTACGAACCCACCTGCATAATGCATTCGTGCTAATGTATGCATTGAAATAAAAATTCGCTATGCACGTTTGCTTACAAAAATTTCTTGTATGGCGCTTTTGACAAAGTCTAATCTAGAATTACCAGTTTGTATTAGCTCATTGTGCCATGGTCCCTATATAATATGTGTATTACAGTGCACTGTACAGAAGAAGGCTATACTGCGCTTCCGTTCTCTTCACTGCGCTATAGCGATGTCAAATATGTTCAATAGGGTTTTCGCTTAGGCTTGTTGGTTATGCATGTAGATGTGCAGTGTTGCGCGTGAGACACGGACAAAAAATAGGCACGGTGACACACAGAGTGACATTCTGTGACACACACGGTGACACTCTGTGTGTCACCGTGTCCTTTCTTCGTGCGTGTCTTACGCGCAACACTACACATCTTCAACAATGTTGTTATTCCTTAAAATTTCAGCACTGGTTGACTACTTGGAAAAACAGCTCATGGCTGTAAGTGTTGTTAGGTAAAATAAAGCGAGATTCACAAGATGCAATTTCATAGATCACCAGATGTGCAGACTTCTATACGATGTAAAATGCAGCCTCGACCTCGGTACCGGGAATGTTCAAACAACCACCATGGCTGGAGCGATTAGGAAAGGATTTCCGTGTAACCTGGACGCTACCCGAAGCACAACAACGAGGCATGTTTGCTGTCCCACTGGTGTACACGCTGCAGGAAAGGCATTCTCATGGTGGTACGAAATGGGAAGAGATTGGCCAGGTAAGTACCAATGAAGTATTCATTTGTGTCTGGTGGGGCTAGTTAAAGTTTATAACCACCTAAGGAGCACATTTAACGTCGCCAATGTCACACGTATCGGATATTCAAACCACCTGATATTGAAGCATCACACGTCATCATCATCATGTTCACTGTTATTATCAGTCTGTCTACGCCCACTGCAAGCGAAAGGCCTGCCGCACAGCTCTCCGATTAACCTCGTCCTGTCCTAACTGCGCCCATCTCATGTGCGCTAACCTCATACAGTTGGCCCATCTAACCTCCAGCCGGCCCCTGCTACGTTTACTTTCCTGCGTCTCGTGTGCTTGGATCCTAATTTCAACTGATTAAGAAAAATTAATCAACTTACTGGCAGTAACAAAAATTAAGGAGCGGCTTCACCAGGTGCGAACTGCGCAAACAGCGAACCTGAAAGTCACGTTTCTAGCCACGACGTCATGCGTGATCTCTATTTTGAATTTCGCTGGCCCAAACCTCGGTCACGAGGCCATTACATGGCCATAGTCTGATTTTAGCGGATGCCTTGACGTAGCTGGTGACGATGCCATTACATGGTCCACACCATATGGTCTCCTACAATATACTGGAGGAAAATGTGGCGCTAGTGCCTTTCAAGGAAGGCGCATTAGCCAGCTTGGGAATGGTGGGTATGACATGAATTTTTTTAGTCATCGATCTTCTGGTTTCATACGGCCTTGCGACATTAAACATTTGCCGTTTATGACGAAACATTGCATGAACACGGAAAAGGCTTCCATGATTATGTACATGCACAGGTACTTGTTTTTTTTTTTTGCGCGGTTGGAGAAGTACCGAACGCTCAGAAATTTGGCAGTATTATGCGATAATGGCAATGTTGGCTCCTCTACTTGTGCCCAAATTTAACAGCGTACATTAAGTGACAGATGTAATCGTGTTCGGACATAAAAATTTTTGCTCTTGCAAATGAAGTGCGAATGTTTTCACGTATGTAAAATGTAGATGCGTCTTCTAAATATAACAAACGAGCTTTCGCTCGCTTCTTTAAGTGCAGGGCGAGTGCTCCACTTAATTTTTACAAACAATATGGGGCAAGCCGCGGCACGGGGCCGTAGCATCAGCGCAGTATCGCCCAGCGTTTGATAGTCGGTTTTGTGCAAAAAGCGTGATAAAAAATTGGCCGCGTATCTGCATGCTTCTCTGGAAATGTCGTCGAAAGACGATAGTCTTCTGCCTGCCGTACTACGCTGCGTGAGATATGGACGCCATCCGGCAGCGCCGTCGGGAAACATGAGCTTGTGCAGAATTCCTGTGCAACTGCCATGTGCCAGCACCAAATTGTCGGTAGAAGCCTTTTTCTTGCATAGCTCACATTTTAGCACAGCCTAACAAATAGTCTCTTTAGAATTATGTATCTACGTATTTTCTGCTAAAGGAACACACCACCTAATACTTGTATTGATGTTGCTGCTCAGATATGCGTAATATTTGCTTTTTGATCGACAATGTTCACAAGTATGAACGCAGCTACCAGTTAAAGATGGCTGGGCGTTAGGCAAGTGCTTAAACTTTGGCCGGGTGGTTGAATAGTGTGACATGCAGACAAAGAGACACACCAAAATTTCTGCGTTCAAGCATCCCAAGAAAGACTATCCCTTTTAAAACAGCCGCGCCGTCAAACTGCGTCGGAAACTGCGCCAAAGCCTTGATCTGAGCTGACTTTTTGAGCGTCGTCTGCGGGTGCGTCTGCCTATAGTCCAGCCGGCGTCTGCCATGCGAAATAACTGTGCGCCTGCTTAGCGCGCTTCGTCGGCGTTCAAATTATCAAATAGCGGAATTGAAATGCTGTAGTACAAGATATACGAACAGCCTCGTCACAAGTAACGTATGATGGCCGTGAAAGCGGTCCCACTCTTGCAGTTTCTGTCGCATATGATAAAAAAAAACAGCAAAACCGCATCCGTAAGGTTCGCGAGACGTGGCGGTCATTTACAAAGTTAGGTCAAATACTGCAAATAATACGCGTGGCCATCAACAAACACACGACCGAGAGAGTGCATGGCACCCAATCATTGCAAAATGACGCTCTCTAGAAGTAAAGCGTGAACTACGGCGGCTTGCTTTGTCGCATACAATGAAGTGTAGCAGTGTCACTCCCGTCCTAGAGCTAAAAAACCGCAATAAACAAGTCTACCAGAACGTTTCAAGCCGAAAGCATGAAGGCTAGACAAATCCATGTACTACCCATCATTCCCATGTCAGCTTCACGATTGCAGCGCCAGAGTTCCCTGACTATTTTTGTAGAAAACTCTATCGTCCCGCGCTTGAATTCGGCGAGGGTCATGATGTAGCTGGTCGCAAAACGGCATCATTGTGTATATTGCCATAAACGCATGTGCGCTTAACTATCGCACTTCTTTTCGCGAGCATTGGAGTTAGTAAAAGTACCATTGCCTTTTTGGCACGTGGTTGTTGACCCTTCAGCCCCAGCGGAAGAGCGTATTCAACAGAATTAACATACCAACTATAACGGATGAATAACATATGGAATTGCGTTTTGTTTGTCCTGCGCAATATGTGGTTGCTTACACGATGTAGCTTTGGTACTGCTGAACGGTACGCGTCACGTAATTACAGCCCCGTCCAGGGTTCATTTTTGAAGGG
>JABSTT010003260.1:0-30326 GCA_013339685.2 Hyalomma asiaticum
GAAGGAGGAGAAGGTGGGAAGAGAGGACAAGTTCCTCACCACCACAAGGTCACCTTTCTTCTCTCTCAATTTACTCCCACCTGAAAATTTACTGAGTGCATTGGCTTCGTTCCCACCATCCTGTCATTTGGCCGTTACTGGTAGTGAGTAGAGTGCTTGTACAACTGTGTGGGATAGTAGTAGTAATTTACTCGTGTCTTACACAGACGAATACATGCATGTGATATCGCGTGTTGTAGGGCAACCGTTGCCGCGCGTTCATTCACTGTGGCATCGCAGTCATGAGATCTCAGTTCACTGCCGTGAAATTTATCTTGCATGCTTGAGCAGTTGCGCACTACTTTTGTGCCATATCAGCAGAACTGCGGCAGGAAATCATGACGTCTTGTGATGGTGGAATGACTTCACGCAGCTGAGCAATCAGATGGGCATGAGTGTAGTGTGCGCATTCTCTGTCACGTTTAAACTTTGTCAGAGGCCTGTGACCCTTTCGCGAATGTTCATTCTTATTTCTCATTGACCACGCTGTCAGAAAATAGTGCCTACTTCTAAGAGAGACCCGGCGTCAAGCTGAAGGGAAAGCCGAAAACAAGAAGAAAAGCGGCGCGCACAGAAGAGGCGCCCAAGGTCACGCCACAAGAAGCTGAATATCCAAAAGGGGAGAATTTTTAGAAGGCGTCTTATCGCGGCGACCGGCGCGCGCCAGACAGATGTAGGGAGAGAGAGGAGGCGGAGAGTGCATACCGACGCTGCTCGCCCAGTGAGAGGGGGAAATAGGCGCCGTCTGAGCGGCAAAAGACCAAGAAAGGGCGAGAAGGTTCCCAACTTTGTGCATTCTTGTATCACAGTGGGCCTCACCGAAACCACCGAAATTTCTAGAACGGCTTTCCAAGGCTATATAAGCAGTCGACCACGGGCCGCGAGTAGGAGTAGCAACAATCGAAGTCGTATGTGACTCAGTGAGAAGAAAGAAGACGCTGCTTCTCGAGCCAGCTGACGAGCCCTGCCTACAAGTATCAAGTTGAGAGGACACCTGGAGTGACCTTGGTGAATAGGACTCTTGTGTTTTATTCTTTGTTGCACTGCATGAGCTTGTTCGTTTGTTATTGGTTGCGTGTAGGTTGTAACCCATCTGTGTTTGCATTGTGAAGACCCGTGTATGTGCACATCTTGAGATACTGCCTGTTTGATGAGAATATATTTGTTTTGGTTGGTCACTCTTGGCTCTCACTCGGTCTTTTAACCACTGCTGGCGTTTCACTAGTGTGCCGAAGGGACCCAAAGCCTAATTGTGCAAACTTTCGTCGGATTATTTCCGGGGGATTAATACGTTAGCCCTTGAGATCCTTTCCGGCGATTGCGTCCGTACGTCACAGATCGGGAGTGGTGGCAAACGCTGTTGCCGCTTTCTGCATTTCTGGGTTCGTCATTCTTACAGGCCGCGAATAGCAAAACAATTACACGACCAATTAGCTGGTTCCACAGTATTGTGACAGGCACGCTGGTGTGCACATCGGATTTATGGTATGCTTCAATAAGCTGTCCAGTGTTTCACGTGGTACGCACTGGGCAGTGAAGACTTGAACCACGTTGCTGGGTGGATAGTGCAGGACAAAGATCATGGGGTGACATATGGGGTGTCGAATACGTACGGATGAGCGGTGTGTTACGACGACCTATACTTGCATGTTTCGGTGTATTTTGTTTATTATATATTACGGGGGCCGGCAGCTTGTCCGGTGCCGCGACCTAGCGGTGCATGCCCATACCTGCGCTCTCCACTCAGGCGCCACCAATGCGTGTACGTGTATGTTGTCCGTGTGGTGTGTGTGTGTGTGTGTGTGTGTATACGACGGCTGTTATTTTTTCTTGTTTTTTTCGAGCTCCTCTGTATCGTCAAATCAAAGCCACTGTGCTCCTCAACAGTTGAATGTTTTACACTTTCCTGCTACCCTGCCACATACTCGCTACCCAAATTGAGCGATATTTCATTGCATTGCACTAACTTCACTATTACCTGGCTATGGAAAGCAGTTTGTGCAGGCGAATCGAAGCCACAGCGAATTTTTTTTGTGTGTGCTATACGCAGTTGTGGTGTGCAGTCTATGTATAGCGTGCCCGTTGATTACGCAAGGTACCATTTACTAAAAGAGCCCTGCAACATTCGGAATCTCGATACCAAACGATGCCGAACAGTTTTGGAGCTTATTGCGAATGTGTGAGCCAAATGTTATTGAACTGCGTGGCCCAGAGAATTTTTCGATTGGTTTCAAGCACGACTGTAATTCACCTGCTCTTCTTTCCAACAAATGTCACTAGGCCGCCGTGTACGTTGCTCGAGGCAGGTATAGCATTGGCTGAATTCAACGATCACAGAAAGGTAACCTGGAATGTTTCATTCGTTCATTTTATTTTAAAAAATAAAGGCAATCCGAGTACCTGCCGTTAAGAAGACCGAGGTGAGCGAAACGACCTAGTGGGTAGCGCCATTGACGTTACTTGTAGAAAAAAGAGCAGGAAATTTGTGGGTGGGTGCTGCTAGTGACGTGACTTGTTGAAACAGGAGCAGGCGATTTCCTGCTGTATTTAAAACAAAACTGCAAACGCACTGCTTCTGGCAGCACAATAATATTTGGCTCACACGTTCACAGAAGCCTCAACGACTGATTGGCACCGTTTTCTCAGTGTGTTCAAAAAGTGTTGCAGTGTCCCTCTCATACCGTCGAAAAAACCAGCTTTTTGATGACATTTCGAAGACGTTAACCAAACGTCTCTTTTATGTGTAACAAGCCGGACATAGATGAGATATACGACGCGTCCTAGACTAAAGCTTCTTACGCGTGCCGTTTCTGCAACGTCGTTAACGTCTCGGATATCCGTTTCGAAGACGTCATAAATCTTTTGTGTGCTAGTTGGGAGGGAGAATTCGTCTCGGTAAAAGAGCGCATAACAAAACTACACCAGTAATTCTTGGGCCATTAAATTCTTGACAGGAATCAGCAGTATTAGGAAAAATGTACAAGCTATAAAAAAGGGCCAGATTTCTTTTCTGGGATAACTTCTCTAAAAGAACCTGATGAATAATAAAAATGATGTGCTATAGCACGCAGGAAAATAGAAAAAAAACCGTGAAAGCATTCGTTTGTCAGTAGACAAGCTTTACACAAATGACCAAGTTTTCGCTTGAGAAGAGGGCAAGGGGTAGTGAGTTCCACTGAGAAAACACGCAGCAGACAAATGTTCAAACACGCGAAGCCAGGCGCAGTAAAGAGGTAACGTTATTGAATGTAAACAGAAGCATTTTAAATGTTTTTATGAGTGAGGGACGTTTATTTACAAGTAACGGTCAGCGGGGATGAAGGATCGCCAAGGCATATAGCCACGGAGATAGTGCAATGGCCGCAATTCACTTCGTCGTCCCCTCCTTCGTTGACCATCTCATATTCTCCACGTTACAATCCCCACCTCACAGACGAAGCCCACCGAGAGAGTCATTGTCCTGTGCTGGGATTGTAGTGTTAGAGACGTGCAACGTGAGCGAGTTGTGTTTTCCTGGAACGCCAGTCTAGACAAAAGCCGGGCAAGCACGTACGGTTAGATCACTCAGGCGATCTATCACAGTGAACGGACCCACATAATGTGATAGAAGCTTGCTGCACAAGCAACACCTGCGCTGTGGGGTCAATGCAGCACTAGATCATCCTTTTCAAAAAAAAAAAAACCTCTTGATGGCTGCTGCCATATCGTTGCTTCGAGCGGCTTTGAGATGCCAACGTTCAGAAGCGTGCTATTCGACGGGCTTCCTCGGCAAGGCAATGTGTCTTAGCTAATGAATCCTCGGTGTCTAATGAAAACGGCAGAATAGTGTCAATGAAGATCCGCAGGGACCTTGCGTAGAGCAAATAACAAGGGCTGTTGTGAGTTGTCTCATGCTTCTCAGTGTTGTAGGCGTATGTTATAAATTGTAGCACGTTATCCCAGTTTTTGTTACCAGAAGACACGTACATGGATACTATGTTCGTCAAGGTTCTATTTGTACGTTCAACAAGACCGTCGCTCTGCGGCTGATACGGCGTGGAGTGTCGAAATTGCGTTCCACATAGTCCAAGCAACTTTTCAACAGTTTCCGCCACGAACTGACGACCACGGTCGCTTATGATCACGCGAGGTGGGCCATGGCGCGTAGAACGACATACCGCAAGAAGACAGATGCGACGCAAGCAGCGGTAGATGATGGTACTGCCGCGGTGACTGTGTAGCGCGTAAGGTGGTCCACACAATCGATGGTCCATCAGTTATTCGACGACCGTGGGAATGGGCCCACGAGGTCCATGCCGACTTGTTCTGAATGTGCATGAGGCGGAATCAGCGGCTACAGAAGGCCAGATCAGCGGCTGAAGCTCTTTTGCGACGTTGGCATTGGACGCAACTGGGCACATATTGCTTTGTTGTGTGACGCATGCGAGACCAGTACAATCGTTCTTCTATCCGCTGCAGGGTGCGGGCGAACTCAAGACGACCGGATGTTGGGTCATCATGCATCGCACGTAGCACAGCAGTATGGAGACTTTCGGGGAGAACAAGAAGAAAGCGAGCGCCACTTGCAGAGCGGTTGCCTTTCTACAACTAGCCGTCACGTGTGGAGAAACTGCAGCAGGCTTTTGAATTCCGCGCTTCGACTGCGACGAGAAGAGGTTACAAACTGACGTCGTTACGCTGGTCCTGCGGGAATACGGTCACATAGGGAAACTCGGGTGCAATACATCCCAGGCACTCGTCGAAAGTGTCTTCATCAGGATGTGTCGTTGGAAGTGGTAAGCGAGAAAGACAATCGGCGTCAGCATGGCGGCGGCGGCTCCTTACTACTACAGGAGTCATACTCCTGTAGTAGTAAGGCCCATCGTTCGAGACGACCAGACGGATCTCGGAGACTGACAAGCTAGCATAATGAATAGCGATCGGTGACTACCTTAATTGGGCGGCCGTAGATGTAACAGCGAAAGTTCTGAACAGTTAAAAATGCTGCAACACACTCCTGTTCAGTGACAGTGTAATTTCGCTCAGAAATGCTCAAGCAGCGACTCGCATAAGCAACGACATGTTAGGCACCATCTCGCTTTTGTAGGAGCACTGCTCCGATGCCTAACCCGCTTGCGTCAGTATGAATCCCGCTAGGAGAACAAGGATCGAACTGACACTGGGTGGGGTCTGAACGTTCCGTCAACTTGAGTTGACGGAATGATGACTCACATTCTGATGTCCACTGGAACTGGACATCCTTTTGCAACAGACATGTCAAAGGGTGCACAATATCGGCAAATCTTGAAAAAAAAAACGTCTGAAGAGCAAAAGCCCAGGAAACTACGGAGCTCCCGCGCTAACTGGAGGCTTGAAGAGGCTGAACACTTCAATCTTGCGGGGGTCAGGTCTGACTCCATCTTTGTCGACCAGATGACCTAGAACCAATGTCTGTTGTCCCCCGAACTTACACTTTTCGGAGTTAAGAATCAAGCCAGCTTTCTCCATGCATTCTAGAACCAGGCTAAGGCGCTCGTTATGTTCTGGAAAAATGCGGCCAATAATAACGACGTCGTCAAGGTAACAAAGGCATATCTCCCACTTTAGTCTGTGAATAATTGTGTCCATGAATCTCTCGAACGTAGCAGGAGCATTAAAAAATCCACGCATATCCACGGAGTGAATGATGGATGACTAGTGGGCGAAGCTCCGGAGGTTCATCGGTAAAAACCGTGAATCTTCCGTGAATCTTGCCCAGTACATCATCAAAGACGTGACAAACACTGTGTGTATATATACAAGAAATTTTTTATTCGTGAGCCGTGATTTTCCGTTTTCGTACTGGAGCCGTGTTTTCCTCGTTGGTCGTGAGCCGTGGTGGTTACCGTTTACATAAGCCGTGGCTTCCGTTGCCCCTTCATCTGTCCGCATCTGTCCGGACGGACAGACAGACAGACAGACAGACAGACAGACAGACAGACGGACGGACGGACGGACGGACGGACGGACGGACGAACGGACGGAAGCTTCGCCCCACTCATCATCATTCACTCCGTGGATATGCTGTGAATCTGCAGCCGCCATCTAGCGCTCTCCTACCACACTAGAGCACGCAGCGAGCGCCTCCGCGCCATCTATTGATCAATTCACGTACTAGCTAAGCAGCACCGCAGCGCCATCTCGCGATCATTCTTAGACCTAGAGGTGCCTACGACGACGACGACGACGCCGTGCTAGCCTATGCCCTAAAGAGCTTCGCCCCTAAATGACCGAATGGCATAACGTTGTATTCGCGCAAACGATCCGGTGTAACGAAAGCAGTCTCCTCTTTTTCGGCGGGATCCATAGGTATCTGCCAACAGCCGGTATATAGGTCGAGCGACGAAAAGGAGGTGGCAGAGTGCAGACAGTTTATTACATCGATTCGTGGGAGCGGATACACGTTCTTCTTTGTTATCACATTTAGCCTCTGGAATCGAGACAAAATCTCCATGAGCCTTCTTTCTCTCCATGAGCCGTCTTTTTCACCAGGCAAACTGGTGCGGCCCACGATCTTGAAGACTCTTGTATTACGTTCTTCATAAGCATCTCTTGTACTTCCTCCGCTGTAACCTTGCGCTCCGAGGACGACACTCTTCTGCCGGATGGGATGCGCCGATCCGGTTTGAATTCGATGATGGGCACGCGAGGACGGTATAGTCGTGCGGCGCCGATCTTGGCAGAAGTCAAACATCGAAGTATGCTTCGGCGCTGGGTACCCCGCACCTCCACCACTAACTGTTACCAGTGAGGGATGTTTGTTTCATTCGACGAAAAGCCAGCACTGCAGGACACGGACAAGAGAGAACACACGCATACGCACCAACGCCGGAACCTTCCGGCGTTGGTGCGTATGCGTGTGTTCTCTCTTGTCCGTGTCCTGCAGTGCTGGCTTTTCGTCGAATTAATCATGAACCAACCAGCCCAGCTCTTCACTCTCCTTAAGTACTATTCTTGTTCCCTGGGCGCCTTTTTACGTGTGTCTCCTTCAACGGATTTTTGCGATGTCTTATTGCCTCAGGATCGGCGTTCCACCGTTGGAAATTGTGCAGCTATTTGGCCCGTTGCCACCTTCTACGGGGCACTGGAAACGCATATGCAAGATGTTGAGGTCGGAGCTGTATCGGCAAGTGAGGCACCTACAGGACTGGCTTTATCACGTTTGCCTGAAGTCTGAGAAACCATGGGCCGTGTCAAGTAGGTTGCGGAGGCTTCGGTGCTCTACACTGTAAACGAAAATATACCCAGCTGGGAGGTCTTGCACGATAATACTCCCGCTAACCTCCTGTGACGTCGCCATATTCCCGACGCATCGGGATGTGCCGGAGTACGTGCGAGGCCTCGCCGCGGTTTCAATCCGGCGCGTGAAGCACGGAGGGAAACGGGGCACCTTCCATGATTGTCCTCCGGCGAACAACGACCGGAGCTCGTATTTCCCTCCGGTAGCTACCCGCAAATCCTCCGGTACCACCGCCTGACCGCGCCCGGCAGCTCTCATTGGCTGCTGGAGGAGTGACGTCGCAGCCCGACAAGGCCTCTCAAACCTAACATGGCGCCGGTCCTAGCTGCACAGTCGAACCGTTGCGTTGCTTACGCGAAGTGGCAGGCCTACGGCCGCGTTAGGAAAAAAGCAAATCGTTTCGTGCATCTTGTAAACGTTACAAGCAGCGCTGAACACCAAGGGACACTGTGGTCGACAACAGCAGAGCGTCGCTGGAACCTACGTCGTGCGAGTGTTGGGGAGTGATCGAATGTCAGCCACGGATACCAGGCCCAACGACTGCGTCGGTGAGTGAACCAGTATACTTTTTGAAGTGCGTGTGTTATTTTTGTCAAAAAAGAAGTAAAGTCTGGTACGATTTAACAAATAACGATATCGGTTATGTAGAATTGAGTAGTACTAGAAGAATCGGGTCTGTTACAGAAAGATATAGGAGTAAGATATCCGGCCGAATTGCCATTGTTTGAAACACGTGTTTTTAAAGCTAGATGAGAATAGCTTCTACAAATTTGCACGTAGGGGTGTGAGATTTAACCCGTAGAATGTCTTTATGGAGATACATGCAGTCTCACAAAACTATGGCCGTAGCTATATTCATAATGACGTTATAAAGATATTAGTATTAAAATGTGTTTTTCTGTTATAGGTCACGTATCCATCAATTTATCATTCTCTACAATCAGTATAATAAACGCTGCGTCATTGTATATTATCACCTGCAAATTACTTGTATCTGTCTTGTAAACTGGCCTAATAACTAAAATGGATAATATGCTTTTTCTCTAAAAAAAGGGTAACGAATGGAGCTAAACAATTCTTTTTGTATTGCCTTTGAGAATGCATCTATGCGCTCATTCTAGTGACCTGTTTAAATAGGGTCTGTAGAAGTGGAGATATCAGTCGACCGATTAAAAAAATTGTAAGTAGGCCTTCCCGCAACGTTTATTTCCAGCCGCTACTCCGGTCATGGTCGCATGGCCTTGGCTGCGCTGCACGGAATTACTCAGAGTGTAGCTGCAGGTGCATTAACGTGTCTAAGCACGCGCAGTGACCACGCAGAGGGAAGAGGGTGGCACGAGGGGGGCAGAGCAAGAAGGGGGGGCGGGGGGTCGATGTTGAACCACGTCGATGCAGGGGCCGTGGCCGTCCCAGACGTCCCGTGATGCCACCACAATATTCTCTGCATGCAAATATGCGTGACTCCCAAAATATTTTGCACAGGCGAGCGAGGCAGTGACGTCAATTTTTGTGCTCCTTTAGGAAAGAATGCATGGGAAAACGAAAAAGAGGGGCGAGTCTCCAACATGTTCGTAGAACAGTCCCATCAGGGGGTAGCTCAGAAGAGCTTTCGAAACTTCTTGTGGCGACGAACAGGGCCGGAGAGACTCGCTAGATGAGGCCGTATGGAAAGTGAACTTTCCACAATATACTTCGGCGATCCACCGCACGTCGAAAACCACTCTTTCTTCTGCTGGTTCCAAGGTTGACACACTTAACGAGCCGCGACATTCGCGTAGACCTTTTTTGTCCCTGTGCTCGCGGATAATTCCTCGCTCCACGCTGTTGTGCCTCGAATCCCCTTGCCAGCACTTGCTCTCAAACCGAGAGCTCCGTCCACTACGTGCATTCCAGGAATGTGTGTGTGCATCAGCCGTTGACATATTGCAGCGGCAAAGCAACCTCGCAGGTCGACGCGAACAATGAACGCTGCATATCCGACTGGCGCCACTGCGGGCTCGGGCTGGTGCACCCAAGCCCCTTCGTGGGAAAGGTGGGCACCGCGAGCTGTTCAGGCAGCCATGGCCATACCGCGATCTCTTCACTTTGTCACGGCCGTGCAGAATGTGAAAAATCTAGCAGTTCTTTTTTTTCCTTTTTTTTTCTTTTTTTCTCGCCCTGTCGTCCGTCCTGGCTCCTCGCGCACGCGCCGCTTGGAAGCGGTGGGGATACCGACTGTGTTGGAAGGGGCACAAACGCTGCAGGAAATGCTATTTAAGCATTTATCAGAACCGTGTACGTGATGTCTGGCAAACCCTTTTAGTTATTTTATATTTATTCCTTTCCCTGTCACTCTCTTCCCCCTCCCCTCTTTCACTGCGTGAATGTTAGACGGCCTAGATTCGCTGCGGACTGACTCGGTGGGACTTGTGTGTTTGTGTGTGCGTGTGCTTCGAACTCCCTCTTTCGTTCCTTTTCTTTCATATCCCCTTCCCCTTGAGTGTAGCGGTTGAGGTGTCCTCTCCGGAGAGACAGTGCACTCCCCCCCCCCCTTCATATTTCCGTGTTTACAAGAATCTCCTTGGACGGCCTAGAAGAAAGCTTTCTCGGTCTGGGGGCCACTCTGCCTTGTTGAAAACCCGTTGAGAAGTGTTCGTGGGCGCATGTGTTTGTGCGTTCGTGACAATGCGCATGAGCGCAAGGGCCCGGAGCTGCCGGAGAAGTCGTCATATGCAAAAATAAAAAAAAGGCAAAACGAAAATAAAAGCGAGGGAAAACGAACTGAATGAAAGTCACCTGACTGACCGCGAAAGGGAGCGCGATGTCCGTCATGCGAGGGAAGTCGGCGGCTGTGCGAAGTGTGTGGTTATGCTTTATTCAGTCCGTTTAATTACCCTAGTAAATAGTTTTCATCTTTGCTCTCTTCAACTGTGCGTTTATTTTTCTTTCGTTTACTGCCATCCTCATAGCTAACAATCGGTGTACCTACAAACGTTGTAAGAATTTACCGTCCTCTCCGTCTGTTCTATTTTTTTTTTCTCATGGTACGGTGCCCTTCTTTCTTTTGTATGTCCCAGGAGAAGACAGACACGACAGGAGGGCCGCTGCAATGAAAAAGAAGGAAAGTGCACTGCCACCAAGCCAGCTGACGTATTTTGCGTCGAGAAGTTGGTTTGGGACTTTCTTCTCCCCTCTTCTATCCAAGTGCAAGATTCGACCGCGCTCCCGATCCTTGGCCTACGCGTGTGTTCCGGGAATACGGCTTGTTGCAGACGGCAACTGTTAAGTACGTTTTCGTATTAAATTGTGAAGTTTTTTATCTTCAAGGCAGACATGGCTGTTGTAGTGTCATCCTGATAAAAACAATTTCTCTTGCCTCAACATGTTCTGTAAGGAAGTTTCGCGCATTCTAGGAACTGTGACATGCATATGCGACTCTGACTTATTACAACTTGCTCATTTCTTGTTCTTTTGTCGTGCATAACACATTTACTTTCGCCGTTTAACTGCTTTGGGACGTAGTTTACCTTGTTATGAGTCTCCCTTCACTCTTTGTATAAGGTTTCAGGAATGTTTCTTTTTTTCGCACAGTCATGAAGTGCGAAGTAAGAAGAAAATGTCTATTTTCGCTTTTGGCTGGTTATGTAGCAATCAAGGGCGGTTTATATGGTGGTATAAGCTAATCTGAAACTGCTACTTGCCAGCAGTGCAAAGTTGCTTTTCTCGTGTAGCGGCCGATAACGACCCTAGTTGCCATTTCTTTGCACATTTAGTCATAATCTAACAAAAGCAAAGGTGTACTGTGATACCTTTATTGCTGCCGAACTTTAGATTGCAGTGTGTTATTTTGTTATGCGCTTTAAATCTCCTTGTTGTATTTGGTGTGGCATGAGTATGCAAGATATAGTTCTGTCTTATGAGCTGAGTACCATTCATTTTTCTCTCTTTGGTTGCCCCGACACATACAGGATGTCCCACCTAAGTGTAACCAGGTTTTCAAAAATGATGGAGCGTCTTAGTGATTTGCAAAAAACTCATACATGTTGAGGATCAAGTGCCCTAGTGTTACGATTTGTCTTTTTCGTTTTCCAAAATCAATAAATTGGCCGAAACTAATGAGACAACTTGTTTAACTATTCGCTTCAGCAAGACATTGTCGCTGAGATGCTTGTAGATCAAATTGAAATGTGAAATGGTCTGCTTGTATGTGCCGTGAAAGAAAGCCTGCGATATACAATAACCGTTTGATAGCGCCACTAAATTAGCGCTTCGAGGCAGCCGATCAGGGAAGAACGTCCGCTTGTCTCTGCAGCGCTGTCCGAGACAATCTTTGGCGTTTGTGGTGGCCACAAGATGCGTGTCTGTGCGTGCGCGGGCTTCATTCGACGAATCGAAGAGAATAATATCTTTATGCAGCCTACATTCCCATGTTCCCACATTTAATAAAAAAACACATCGTTATGCAACGTCACTACGGAGCGTAATAATGCACTTTCGTCGTCACTCGCACTGTGCGTCTGATTGCTACAGCGCTGCAGGTACAAGCGCATGTATAGTTTTTTTTTTCGCCGTATTAGTGGCACTGTCACGTGGTTACTTTTACATTTCGTGGGCTTTCTTTAACGGTACGTATCAAAATACCTATCAATGCTGCTTAAAGGAATTTTTTTTATTTGATCTACAACTTTCGGGGCATTGGCATTGTGAAGGAATTGGGCGCACGCAAATATGAATTTGTGGTATCGACAATTCTTACTGAAGCGAATAGAAAGTTCGGTAATTAGTTTATTCTAATTATATGACCATGAAGAATGAAAGAAACTCGTAATGCTAGGAGACTTGATCCTTTGCACGGCCGAGATTGTTGCAACTCGCTAGCACGCTCCGTCATTTTTAAGAACTAACATTAAGTTTAAAAAATACATTACGTGTAAGTGGGACGCCCTGTATATTGCTTTTTATTTCGCTATTGCTAAAGGTCTACTGAAATGTTTTAATGTGTGCGCAGAAGATATATCGCACAGCCCAGCCGGTGTTGTGTTTTAAAAAAGGAGTTTCATGACAACAGCTCCAGTAGGATGAACAGCCCTTTAACCGTTAAATGAAGCAGGTAGCTTTGTTAGCTTCGTGATTTGTCGACCGGAAGCAGAAAGAGGTTGTCCAAAACACGGTAACACGCAGGGTGCGTCAGTTAACAATTACGCCAGGGTTTATAAAAATTCACGAGTGAACTTCAAGGACGCTACCATATTGGTATTGTTGACTTATCTTGTCCATCTCAGGCTATTGTTTCAATGAACTGAGGTAATTAACATTATAGTTATCTAAGTTTCAAGCAGTTGCGTTACAAATTGCTCAATTGGGAATTTTGCAGCATGTAAATTATTGTCCTGATAATGTAAAATCATGGTACTGTCACGTGGTTACTTTTACATTTCGTGGGCTTTCTTTAACGGCTTTACGTTTTTGGGCTCCTAAAAAGGTCTGGGAGATTCGAAAAAGTACCACGTGACGAAGCGTTTCCAAGACTTGTCATCAGCACTCTCAAACATGCTACAACAGGATGATCGGTGATGCGCGAAGGCATACAGCACTGGACACGCCACAAGAGTATTGACAAGACGTGGCCACACTTTATGCCCTCTCGGCTTCCTGATGCGTACGGTCTATGTGCATCATCGATTGCTTGTTGGTATATGTTCGAAGGAGCTGATGTCACTGCACGCAAGTGCCCAGTCCCGTCGTATATTCGAACCTTGCGCACTTTCTTTAAGGGGTCCGACAGCACTTTAAACAGCAAAGCTTTTTTAACAAATCGTTCCTTGTCCGGAGAACCAAAAAAAAAAAAACGTCCATCACCTTTAGTTCATGTCCCCAAGAGACCGGGCGAACTATGCAATGCCGAATGCACAGTGGTGGTGATGATGATGATGTTCCCGAACGCATACGACGCTACGACATGCGCGCTTCTTTCTTCTCCTGCGCACATGGCCGAAGCCCACTACTACACACTGGCAAAACGGCGGCTGGCGGCCGCAAGCAGGTGAAAGAAAAATCCTGTATGCGTTGATATTCCTGGTGCACAGTGTCTCGCGAAGCTCTGCGACAGCATGCGTCCTCTCACGGCGCGAGGCTATGCTCAAACGCACGCAGCCATGGGTAGCCCGAAGCTAAATCGCACTCGCGAGGAAGAAACCGCGATCCGAAAATCGAAGGCATGCCGCTACGCGAGAACGAAATCGACGGCGCGGAGCAGATCTGGAATACGTGGTCAAGTTCAACCTCGTCACAGCAATAAGGATGTCACCGATTAGCTTCGCTGTGTATGAGCTTTTCGCGGCTTAGTGCAAGCTTGAAGCCCTCTACTCTTTCTTTTCTTTTTTTTTTCTGGGTAGAGTCAAAGAGGTGCCGATCAGTCGTGAAGGGCTGCTGTGAACATTTGGGCCAAATATTATTGCACTGCACACTCCAGGGAATCCAAGATATTGTTTCGAGCACAGCTGGAAAGCGCCCGCTCTTTCAACAAATGACATCAGTGGAGGCGCCGGCTAATTCGCTTGAAAAAAAAAAAAAAAGAGCAGTGTTGGCTGATTTCATGAGAACGGGAGATAATCTGCTATGCTTTATTTGTTCGTTTTAAATTAAACAAATGAAGGAAATGGGCGCGTATCTCTTAAAGGACTGAAAAAAAGCAAGCCCCGGTGACGTCACTTACTGAAATTAAGAGGAGGCGCTTTCCAGCTGAGTTTAAAACCAAATTGCGAATTGAGTGGTGCGTGCAGTGCATTAATATTTCCCTGACATGTTCACAGGAGCATTCTCCATAGACCTGCGCCGTTCTCTGACTATATTCAAAAGTGTTGTAAATTGTAAGGCCCCTTTTAAATCCCGGAAAAATTGAAACCGATGCACTATTAAAGTACGTTGCCCGTACACTAGTTCGAATGCTTTCAACTTCTCGAATGAATATTTTTCGTTTAAAAGCACAGGCTAAATGTAGGGCAAACAATAAGCAAGATTTATTTGCCTGAGTTCATTGGAAAAAAAAATATGTGAGATGGTCTATACGACAGTAAATACTAATATGATTGCATCCTTGTAACGCACCTGCGGAACTTCTTTTTTTTTTACAATCTGAGGCAAATTAACTGAAAGAGCCTTTGTAATAAACTTCAGTGGCCTTGTTAATATTTCACCAAACATATGAATCAGAGGTTTTTGTTTTTGTTTTCTTGAGGTGAACGCTAAAAAAAACTACATAAATTGGCACTGCCAAATAGAAATTATTCAACTTCAATGCAAGCACTTAGATCAAGCAGTTAGTTCTTTGAGCGTGCCCTGTGGGCTTTGATCGAGTTGGACCCGCTCCTGTGATTTTAAATGTAGTGCTTCAAAATAAGGGCATAGAGAGGGAGGATAACCAGAAAGGTGTCTGCTTTTGCTATGTTCTTTTCACCTCTTGTTCGTGCTAGAGATGGTGACATTGCACTCACATATCACATTCAAATGCCTAGGTTCGCACTGTTGAGCTAAACCGACGGGTGTCACACCTAGCGGCTGTTGCAAGCGCACTCCCACTACTGCACAAATTTGTCCGCTTTAGAGCTTTGAAAAGTGTAGAGCTTGTCTTGAATCTTAGGTGCTGTACGCGGTTGACGTACAGCATAGTGGCGTACACTCAGTCTTTATATCCTGCCCAATCAGTCAACACAAACCGCATCAGTCGCGTGCCTCAAGGCCCAGCTTCCTCTGCCAAATACTGCGGTACGGCGCGGCCGTTGGCGTAGAAGCGGATTTCAGGAGCAAATGAAACGATAAAATGGTCTTGTTTCAGTATTTTCACTTGTGCTTTATTATTATTATTATTATTATTATTATTATTATTATTATTATTATTATTATTATTATTATTATTATTATTATTATTATTATTGATTTGTGGGGTTTAACATCCCAAAACCAGTCCTGATTATGAGATACGCCGTAGTGGAGGGCTCCGGAAATTTCGACCACCTGGGGTTCTTTAACGTGCACTGACATCGCACAGCACACGGGCATCAACATTTCGCCTCCATCGAAATGCAGCCGCCGCGACCGGGATTCGATCCCGCGACCTTCGGATCTGTAGCTGAGTGCCATAACCACTAGACCACCGTGGCGGGGCTTATTATTATTATTATTCTTATTATTATTATTATTGATGTTAACCCACACGCAGAATGAGATAGAGGAAATAGCATGTGAAAAAGAGTTATCGAGTGGCACAGTATTGTTCGATGTAATTCTTCAGTGTAGATGGTTGCTTGATGCTCGTTGAGTGGAAGAAACGCTTCGATATTTTCACGTTATTTATTTACATGCATTTGCAGCTTTAAACAAGTGTAATTCCAAATGCACCAAACAAATCTCTTCGTATCGGTCGTCATTGGGTCCCTTCTCGTCCGCTCTCCGAGTCGTTCTTGTCGTTCGTTCTCACGGTCCCGCTTCTACAATCCCTTTGTTAGCTCCCCCCGTCTGTCCCACTCTCACTAGTTTGAGTGACAGTTGTCGTGCAGTACTTAGAAGCATTGTTAGAAAAGGCAAAGCCCCGGCTAATGGTCGTTCCGTGGTTTTCAAGAAACGCAAAAATATATATATATATATATAAAGGAAAAGGAAGGGCGCGCACCTGCATTCTCAACAAGTATAGCGCAACGTTGCATTATAACAACGTTTGCAGTGCAGGGCTACGTTAGTTCGAATGGCCCACACCACAGTACTGCGGCCAAAGAACACATGGTTGGCGTGCTGCCGGCAGGCCTGGACACAGTGGAATGCAAACCACAGTGCACATACGCGGGCGACTCGCAGAATTATCCTTCGTAAACAGTTCCACTGCCTCTTTTTAAGCTTTGGCGACAACAGCTAGCGGTGTGTTTCTGACACGTTCATGCAGATTTTATATATATAAATATTGTCTTCAGTGCGAATTCTTCTGTTCCTTGTTTCGTTATTTTGCCTTTCTTTTACTCCAGCAAAAAACGTTTGTTCATTGCAGCGTAAATAACTGTACAGTGTGAAGAAGTGCTTATGGTTGTGCTTGTGCATATTACTGCATTGTACTGCAATTATTGTACTATTTCTTGCCACTTTTGCTGCTTTATTTGTTTGTGCCCTGTTTGCACGCTGTGCGAATCATGCAATAAACTTTTATACAGCATTTGTTTCTCAATGTTTTATGTTGATGATGGGGTAAAACGATCACTCGCAATCCACCACACATCTCCAACCTGGCCGATTAATAAATACCATGTAAATGTATGAAAAGAGGCATGCAGAGACTAGCCAGCCGGAGCGGGAAGAAAAATACACAGAGGTACTCCTGGCGCGTCACACAGAATTCCCAGCCCGCCGGACTGAAATAATAAAAAATAATCCGGATGCACCACACAATGACTCCGGTCAGCCGGAGTGAAAAACAGCAATAATTAGTCCGGAGGCGTCACGTAAAAACTCCGGCGCATCGGAGTAGCATACAGCAAAATGTAGTCCGGAGGCAGCACACAATAACTCCGGCTAGCCGGAGTGAAAAACAGTGAAAATTAGTCCGGAGGCGCCACGCAAGAACTCCGGCCCGCCGGAGTGAAAAACAGCGAAAAGTAGTCCGTAAGCACCACGCAATAACTCCGGCGAGCCGGAGTGAAAAATCGCAAAAAGTAGTCCGGAGGCACCACGCAATAACTCCGGCCAGCCGGAGTAAAAGCTTTACTCCGGAAGTCCGGAGTAGAAAAAAACTCCCAATAGGGGGGTCGCTAGAGGACAGGCATTTTACTCCCACCTGGGAGTATTTTTCTTTTACAGTGTAGATATCGCTTCGTGCTCGCTCATTCTTACCTTTCATTCGTATTCTACTGCTGCTTCTCCTCCCCCTGATCCTTCTCTTCCGTTGTCTATCTTTTCTCTTTTTCGGCTTCCTCTTCATCATCGCCTTCTTATTAGTCGAGTTCGTCGTCGTCGTTCTCTCTCCTTCCCATTCACTTCGCCATCTCCTTCCTCTTCTTTGTAGTCGCCATAATATGCCTCTTCTTTCTCTTTTCCTCATTCTCGTCTTCTGTGCTTTCTTCCTCTTCTTTTCTCTAAGGCCTGTTCCCACTGCCACGTGGTTACAAAGACGAGCAAGTTGGACGTGCTGATTACTACATAAAATACTTAAGCCTTTCGAGACTCATTCACGGGAGACTAACGATCAACGAATGCATCTTTTTTTTTTTGTTTTAGTGCGTAGGATTCCTTGGGAAATTAGGCGGAATTAACGACAAAACCCGAAAGTTGCAATTACGGCGCGTTGGTTTCTAACTTAAGTTCTGAGTATAATCAATCAAGATGTCGAAAAATTCTTGAAGTTCGAGAACGCTGTCGACGCAGAGTTTCACAACGCTTGTATAGCACACACACGCACTCAGCCACCTGTAGGCCGCCCTTACCACAGCCTTACGATCTCACCATCATCACCATCACCCTGCTGACGTAATGCTTCACCGCTCCCATCGGATTTCTGCTTCCGGAGAGACAGCCATCGCTCCTGCTCTCTCTTTAGTTCAAGCGTCCCCGACTTTCTTTCCTCGCTACACCACGTATTTCGTGCCACATCCAAAACAATATTTCACGTCTAACACATAAGAAGGGAAGAAAACTTGCGTGGGTGTGCATCTGACAAGGATTGCTTGGTTTACACTCAATCTCCTTTTGGTGATAAAATGCGCCGATTATCGATCCCCAGCCATAAGGATCGTGCAGGGGCTTGGGGAAAAAGTAAACAATCGTTAAAAAAGGTTGGTTTACCACGCCACTAGAAAGAAATGTCGCAAGGAAATCACAAAGCATTATGTAGTGCTCAATAAGGTATTCCTCTAGGATAGCATAGCGCGCACAACGTCTCTGACCTGGTCTAGTCGACTGACGTTCACCGGAGCGAAAAAGACGCCGATTGTGGGAAGAATGTAAAAGACAAAATAATATGCTGGCTTGTCAGCGCATCGTCTTGTCAGTTTCACCCGCGCCGTAGTCCGCGGAAAATTTCGCCAGTGTTGTATTGTTACGAAGTCGCATTTGAAGCAAGAGGCTACTGCATTGAAAGCATTGAGGCCGGAGTGTGTCTTAAAGAGGAAGACTGCATGTTTTGTAAAAATAAAAGAAAATGCGGACATTTATGAGCACAAGTAATGAGCAGTGTTTTAAGTAATGTACCCAGCTCAAATTTCGACGAGTATAAATTTAAGCTGGGTACGTTCTCTAAATATACGACAGCTATATATATATATATATATATATATATATATATATATATATATATATATATATATATCGTACAGGTATAGCTTTCCAAGCACGTCCAGTTTTGTGCAGAAACATGTGGTCAGTGAACAACACCTACAGTCGCCGATACTGAAAAACAGTTTTCGCATGTGTATCTAAAGATAATGGCACGTTTCATGCAATACATGGATCGATATAATATAAACTTAAAATAATGTAACGCGATCAAACGAGGAATACCTCTTCTCACCTGAAAAGATGTATTCATAATGCAGCGCTATTCATTTCCGGATATTAGGAGGAAAAGCATGTCATTTTCGCAACGCGTTTGTCCTGCTACTTCATCGCCTGCTGAGTTGCCATTAACGTTACATTATATTCAAGAAAAAGTGAGTGAGATAGGAGACGCTACGTAATATTGCGACATTCAAGGGAACGAGGATGATGTACGACACAGGCGTAAAGTGTCCTGCACGAAGCAGCCAAGTAGACCATCCGTCTTCGCCCGCCCGTGCTCATTCCTTACACAGAACGTTCATTTATTACACGTTCTTGGCCTGATTTATAGGTGTTGCGTAATCAGCAGCCTCTTTAAGCCTTTTAGGTGAGGAGCACGTTCTTTGCGAGAGAAAACTATTTCTACGCGCATATACGGTGGACGCTGAGCCCCGCCTTCAGTCCACTCCATGCACCAGTTCTCCTTTCATGTACTCGTCAAGTGCACTCTCCATACAATGCCGTCTAATGGCACCACTTTTCAAGTTTCAACGTGCCTCTGCTCTTCACGATATCAACAGCAATTTCTTGAGTGTGATATCCGCGCTCTTAAAGATACAAAGGTTCCTCTGAAGCTACTATACTTTCGCTGACGTGTATTAGACGCACTTTATGTGGCGTGTATCAAAACGCTTGCGAAAATATCGTGGTTCCTGATTTGCATGTTTCCATTCGCGCGCTCTCGTAATATATGCGGCAGCCGCTGTCAAGGACCCTTGTTCTTGCTGCTTACAGCAGCAATTTCAATTCGGTGACCTTACACGCGATTTCCTGAAACAGCACACGGGGAAAGCATTATGCACACTGCGCAGAGAAACAGCATTTTGCGAATTACGCAGTTGTAGCTGGCATGTGCAGAAAAGCTTGTTCGCCTCTCTCTCTCGCTCTCTCTTTCATTTTGAAATGGATTTTTCCGTAAGGGATATATTTCAAGGCCTGTATCTGTTATACTCAGCTTTAAGGCCTGTTTTGTGTAGAACTGAAGCAGTGTTTTGTGAATTTTCTTATCTTGTATCCAGTTATAGCTGATCGAGGCACTGTAGCGGAGGCCGCCTTGCTGTAGTAGACGAAAGCGTTCCGAATGCAGTCCCACGCATATCCATGTCAGGTGGTGTACATCTGCGTCCGTCACTGGAACAGAGCAATATGGACACGTGTCACCCACTGGTATGTTACACCTGTTCCACGCAGAGACTAGTGCCGGTGTAAGGGCCACCCCGGCCCGAAGTCTTCTAAGCACAGCTTCCTCCGCCCTAGTAAGGTGATGGGGGAGGGAGCAGACACGCGGTGGGATAAGAACACGTGTTTCTTGCCGGAGAAAGTTCTTACGGTCGCAAGGGGAGGTGAGGGGTTGGGGTGGGAGGGGAATGGATAGGGAATGTGAATTAGGAGGACAGTGTGCCTGTTGGTCGGCAGCAGTATTGCGGGAGCTCGCAGTATAGCCCAGTTTACCTTGACGCACGTACCTGTTTCCCGATTCCATTGCCTTGTGTACCTTTTTAAACTTTCGCATAGCCGCTAGAGACTCGGTTAATATATCTACTTGGTGAATTGAATTGTATTGTAGTTTACAGGTGGCATCTTGCACGGCGTTATGAATGACTTAAAGTTACAGAATGGTTTATAGTAAAGGCGCACAACAACTATAAACCCGAACTTTTTCGAAATCTTTCGAGAGGGTATCGGTATTGATGATGTCACTCAGTGCAACTTCAAATTTAAACCAGTAAGCGGCTACCAGGCGATATTTCCTCAAACAACACATTGTATAACGTTCGCGGAGCACGCTATTTTATGCATGTGCGTTCGGTGGGTAAGTTTCTCGAACTGTATTTTCTGAGTGTCTGGTCAATGCCACAGGTTTGGTCTCGGCCAGTGGTTGCGCCAGTCTGCCTCTGTGGACGGGATCTTCAATCCAGTTGCTGGCAGCGGCGGTTACTTTTTGAAAAATACATGGTATGCAAAAGCGATCCAAGTGTCCTTTGAGAGCGCGTCGACGAGCCAGTAATGTAGGTGGCTAAATATAATCCGTAGCGTTCCCTCGCTAGAGTGTACTAGAATATTCTAGTACACTCTACCCTCGCTACGGCGGGGGCTTAGCCAGCCAATATGCGTTTACCCTCGAACGTTAAACCCTATCAATGAACTACGCCCTTTCAAGTTCCCTTTCGGTAGCATGTATATGTATTTACAATGCGTTCAACGTTCTGACACCTAATGTAAGCCTGCCTACAATGCGGTTCAATGCTTTGCTGATAAACGCCCTCACACTGCAGCGGTTGGCGACACGGTTGGCGAGCTAAGCAAGCCTTTGAGTCCACACGATAGGTTTTTACCGGCGGCAGTTCCTATATACACTACCAAAGCAGGCAATGGCTAACGCTAGTGGCACGCATCGGGCCAAGAAGCCTTTCATTTTCTCAGCGCCCGTGCAGTGCATACTTGTTCTATACTTTGACAGCGGTGTTGCGCCGTGGCGATGTCACACCAGCGAAAAGGCTTTTTCAACCCACTAAATGGTCGAAACATGTTTTCATAAGCTGCCAGGCGGCTTGCAGTAATTGATCACTGCGACAGCAAAGTTCACGCGTTGTTATCTAATAAGAAGAAACTTTGTCAGCTGTCGTATAGCGCACTGCTTGCGCACGCAATTTCTCGGTGCTAGAGTTCATCGAGGTTGGCATCTTTTATTTTTATATTATTACAGACACGTATATTGTTACTTTGGAAGCGTTGGGGATGTTCGGCCGTGCTGTTCATAGCGAAGTGGAACTTAGATCACGTGCTCTGACAAACGACAGTCCGACTCTCGAGGCGGAGGCTTCCCCCGTACCCACTCGATCTAATGCCGTTTTGTCTTTCTCTTTTTTTTTGTTTTTGTCTGGTGAAAAGTTGATCTTCTTTTATGGCTGCCGGTCTTGCAAGACACCTTAGCGAGAGAACCTAGCGTCTACGAAGCTGTGTTTTTATTTGAGCTCAATTCTTTTTGCTGGCTGCGCGGTTGCCCCGTTTGTCGGTTGTCCCGTAATAGTTGTAACACGCAGTGGCTTTTTCAGCACTGTCAGGACCTCCTTTATTTATTGTGGTTTCCTGTAGGAGCAAAGGGGGCGCGGGGGGAGGGGAGATGCGATGGTGACTGTTGGTGCATAGCTTAAGTAACCAGCACGGTTTCGCTATATGAACATTACTACACGTTTCGCTACACAGCAAGTCACATTTTGTATGCGGCCATAAATGAATACATAGCCACGCTGCCACTGCCAGAGGCCTTGAAGTTTAAACATAGTCGTAGAAAGGAGAATATATCCAGAGGTAGAGAACGCGTGTTGTCAACAAAAATAATAAATGACGGCAAACTGTGTTCGAAAACATGAAAAAAAGGAAGCTGAAAAATGATATGAAAAATAAAGATATAACCATATCATGACAGCCGGGAATGAGCGGTATAAGAAAGTAAATATAAATAAGGATTTTTGTAACAGCATGCACCTTCCTGATTCAAAAGGGAGACTCGAAAGCTTTGCTTTTTCATCGATACATGCATACTACATTCTCCCATCACGTTGGCTCGGTGAAAAGCAAAGAAGTTCTTGTCTAGGTTGCACAGGTCTGTCCTTGTGCGGATTTAGCTGTTTGCGCTTCGTACTAAGCGGGATCTGGCGCCACTCTAATCCTTTGTTAAATGCGCGTGTTCCACACCCGTGACGCTGAAAAGCTGTATGAAGTCTGAATTCGTATAAACTGGCTACTTCATAATAGTAAAGCTTTCTAGCACATTATTTCCTGTCGTCTAGCCGCGAATTTTCTGTGGGACGTAACCGTTCTACTTGGTCGCAGAGCGCGAGGGCCTGGGCACTGTTGCATATTACGCATAATGCACTATCCACACGAGGAGCGAGTGATACCGAATGTTACGATGTCTGCGTGCTGAACGGAACGACGGAAGCGAAACGATTGTGAGCTGACTAATGACCGGAAGTATGGAAGGCGATGTGCTATTATCGCAGCGCGAAAGGAACGAAATGAGGCGTAAATGGTGTGCGAGGATAAAAGTAAGCGAAAAAAATACAAGAATAAAAGTAGAGAAAAAAAGGACAGTGCACGAGCGGCTCCAGGTGCCTCCCTTAACTAACCGTGGCGTAAATGCCTTATATATTTCCACGTAATTAGCGTTTGCGACGTGGTTGTCGAATCGTAATAAAAATAAATAAATTTTGAATAAAGAATGCAATAGATAGTTACGACTAGATTATTGTATAGCCGTTTTTTTTTTTTTCGTTTAATATCAGCAGCGACGTTCTTGCGTTCAGTATGCACATATTCCCGAAGCAGCTCCGGGCTTGTAACAGGTATGCGAAGCGGAAACTTGTTCCGTGCACTCTGTGAGAAGCGTATTCTAGTTCAAATAAAAACTGCCATGGGTTACAGCAGTTCGCTGACTCAACTTAAAGGGAGGGGGGAGGAGGGGGAACGTCGCGTGCGTTTCACCTAGTTTCTTTTTTTCTAGTTTGAATAATTTAGAGATGCCCTGTAGTAACAACCACGGAGGTGCACGGCGACCGAGATTGTTCAAGAGAGAAGGCGCTACATAATCTTTGAGCGTTCTGTCGTTCTCGGTGGGTAACTTGGTTGAGGAGCCTTACTGCTAAGGAGAAAGACAGAAAAAAAAAAAGAGAATCAGATATCCATCCCGTGCACCGTGATTGGAGGGCGTGATTTTCTTCACAGTTTGTCGTGCCTGCTCGATTCATGTATAGCCCTTGCACATAGTACACGTTATTCCAGAAGCAACGGCCTGCGATTAGTTAGAGAGGAAAAAAGAAATGATAAAAGACAAAGTGCGATGGCGTGTGAGAGGACGTATTGGAAAACTGAACCGTTGACGGAAAAGGGCAGAGGTGAAAGTTCGATTGGGGGGGGGCGGGGGTCGGGTGACTAGAGAGGATGTGAAGAGGTGGGCTATACTCCCTGCTTAGAGCTGCACTACATTTCTACAGAGATGCGTGCGGTAGAACAGTGCAGCGGCCGCGACGCCACCTTCTCCGTGCGAGAAATTCGCTGGCTGCCATCTTTCACCTGTCGGCCTCTGCGAGCGCAGCACTCAAGGAACCATGGGCCTAAGCTGCGCACCTTTTTTTTTTCTTCTTCTTCTTCGACTGGCTGGACCACGCGCGGTGCTTGCGAGTATGGGCGAGTATAAACCACCCGTCTTTGCTTGTGTTTTGGTATGAGCGGCCGCTATTCGTTTGCTCCTTCCCTCTCGCCTCCTTACGCGCCTGATCGAGCTCGATTCTCACCGAAACCCTATCCGACGTAGACGCATTCTTTTCAGCCCATCTTTATTAGAATTCCGCGGAACGGAACTGAACTTTATTTGGTCCTGAGAAGAGCGAGACACCCTAAGGGGGCTCGTCCGCGGGCCGCGTCCACGACGGGACCGGGAGGCAGAACTCGGCGGCCAGGTCGTGGGCTCTCGCCTCTGCACATTCGCCGTCCTAAAGGGAATGAACATTTTGTACCTTTACAGCGCTACTTCGTGGAAGAGAATTGCTAATGCCATGAAAGGTGTTACCAGCAGTGAGAAACTGCTGGAAGACACTTTTCCGACGTTGGGTGCACGATAGTTTGGCCACGGGAGATTTCATCTTTATGTAGCGAGAAAATCACGCTCGCGCAGTTTAGTGCACCTGGGGCCGTATTAACGCGATAGCGTTAAAGAGCTCGTTAAAGATCTCGCGGAAATTCGAGGAAGATGCAAAAAAAAAAAATTACTCCATCTCCCGCTAAAGGGAGCCATGTGTGGATGCGAAGCAGCGGGGAGATGGTTAGCTTGAGCGGGAGATGGTGTAATTTTATTGAGAGGACGAATGAAAATGTGTAAGAGAAGAGAGAGAACGCGGTGGTTGCGTGATGGCCCGAGCGCTCATCGCGGCGCTGCACAGGAGAGAGAATGAGGCGCGCGCGCTCCGTCATTTTCATACCGCGGAGCTACCATGGCGACCCCAGTGGAGTATGCAGCTGTCGCAACACCTGTCGTGCGCGCCGCTCTGTAGAGGATTCCTAGAGGAGAGAAAGGGGGAGCGTAGGAGAGGAGAGAGAGGGAGGGGAGGCGCATGCGCTGTGGGGGTGTGGGACGCCGATGGGGGGAAAGAGGGACGGACAAAGCACCCACCATAAGCTGCTTCTCACCTAAAGAACCTTCGTACTGAATAGAAATCAAACGTACGACCCCTCGCTCCGGAGCGCCATGCGCTACACGCAAGGCTACGCCGCAAGCATTGCGAAATCTTTTACCGGCGAGCTTTTCATGTACACCATTTCCCGTTGGTGATACGCACATCTCGGAGGTGCGTCTTGGAGGTGCTTCAGCGTGGCAGTGGCTTGACTGTCACCCTCGAGATGGCGCAAAGGGCCACGGCGCCTAGTTGGGAGCACATACAGTGCCACTGGCCATCGGCCATACCATGCTGATACGCCGGTTCTCGTCCGATCACCGAAGCTGAGCAGCATTGGGCTCGGTCAGTACTTGTGAGGAGACCACCTGGGAACACCGAGTGCTGATGGCATAAAGAAGCCACGCAGCGGTGGCGTAGAGGTAGAGCATCCGCCTCGCGTGCAAAAGTACCGTGGTTCGAATCCCTGCTCCGGGCAATTCTCCACCGGAATAAAAAAACAAAAATCCGCGTGTTGATCGAATTGCATGAGGAGGCTTGGGGTATGGCCAGATCCCGGCGACCATAGCCGGTAAGGCACTCCCTCACCAGAGAAGGATTGGCCACCCTGGTGCAGTAACGGCCATGATCTCCCATGAACACGCTAATCAAATCCATGAACACGCTAATCAGCGCTGTGGTTTGTGTCCCTTCCTTCTTTTTGTCCTCGTGTTTCGCGCTGACCATCAGTATGCCTAATCAGTTCCAACTCGCCCACATGACCATTCTTCTACGCTAATCAAACCTTAGCCCTCAGTCCCCAGCGGCTGCAAAGCAACTGACCATGGCGGCGGTCAGACCTGTGACGCAGCAGAGGGTGCTAAGAATCTCTGGGTCCGGACAGGCCGCCACTGGAATCTGACCCTGGCAACGTTTAACGCAAGAACTTTATCTAGCGAGGGAGTCTAGAGGTACTGTTTGAGGAATTAGCGGGCATTAATGGGACGTTATAGGGCTCAGTGAGGTTAGAGGACGGGTGAAGCCCTTTACACTGCTGAAAAATGGGCACATCCTCTGTTATCGTGGCCTAGAAGACAAAAGAGAACTAGGAGTGGGATTTCTAGTCAACAAGACCATTGCTGGCAACATAATAGAATACTATAGCATTAACGAGAGGGTAGCAGGTCTTGTAATTAAGCTTAATAAGAGGTACAAATTGAAGGTGGTACAGGGCTATGCACCTACATCCAGCCATGACGATCAGCTAGTTGAACGCTTCTATGAAGATGTGGAATCGGCAATGGCTAAAGTAAAGCCGCAGTACACTATTGTGATGGGAGACTTCAATGCTAAGGTAGGCAAGAGGCAGGCTGGAGACAGGCAGTCGGGAACTATGGCGTGGGTTGTAGAATAACAGACGCGTGACTTCGCCGAGCGGAATAATCTGCGTATCATGAACACGTTCTTCCGTAAACGGGGAGATCGGAAGTGACGTGGAAAAGTCCGAATGGCGAGCATAAAAATGAAATAGACTACATACTATGCGAGAACCCTGGCGTCGTGCAGGAGGGGAAGTGCTGGGCAGAGTTAGGTGCAGTGACCACAGGATGGTGAGATCTCGAATTGGGCTAGACTTGAGGAGGGACCGTAATAAGCTAGTACGGAAGACGCCGATCAATGAGCTAACTGTAAGACGGAAAGTCGAAGAAGTCCAGATAGCGCTGCAGAACAGATATTCAGCTCTAACAGACCAAGCAGACAATTGCGTTCAGGAAGTCAGGGACAATCTCACGCGGATTGTCACGGAATGTGCAATAGAAGTAGGAGGTAAGATCGGTAGAGAGATTACTAGGAAACTTTCCCAGGAGACGAAAGACTTGATTAGAAAGCGGCAAGGCATGACGTATCATATGCAATTGACAGAATAGAACTAGCGGAGCTTTCGAAGTTAATCAATAAGCGTAAGACAGCCGACATACGAAGTATAATATGGAGCGGATTGAGCATGCTCTAAAGAACGGAAGGAGCCGAAAGCGGCGAAGAGATGCCTAGGTATAGGTAGAAATCAGAAGTATGCATTACGAGACAGGCAAGGCAATGTGATCACGAATAGGGATCAGATAGTGATAATAGCCGAGGGGTTTTACAGAGGTCTCTACAGTAGTCGTGATAACCAGAATAGTGAACGGGGAAGCAGTTTAGAAGAGGCTGAAATTCCACCAGTACTGACAGAGGAAGTAATGAAAGCTTTGAAAGAGATGCAAGCGGGAAAGGCACCCGGTGAGGATCAGATAACAGCAGAACTGCTAAAGGATTGTGGGCAGATTATACTGGAAAACTGGCAAGCCTGTATACGCAATGCCTAATGACTGCGAGCATACCGGAATCTTGGAAGAATGCTGACATCATCCTAATCCATAAGAAAGGCGACACAAAGGACTTGAAAAATTACAGGCCCATTAGCTTACTGTCAGTCGTTTACAAGGCATTTACCAAGGTAATCACTAACAGAATTTGTGCCACCTTAGATTTCAGTCAACCTAATTAGGAACAAGCAGGGTTTCGCAAAGGCTACTCAACAGTAGACCATATTCACACTGTCAGTCAGATGACAGAGAAATGCGCGGAGTATAATAAACCCCTATATATAGCCTTCATAGATTACGAGAAGGCATTTGACTCGGTCGATACCTCAGCAGTCATGCAGGCATTGCGGAATCAGGGAGTAGACGAGCACTACGTAAGACTACTGGAAGACATCTACAACGGCTCCACAGCCACCATAGTCCTCCATAAGGAGAGCAGCAAGATACCTACAAGGAAGGGCGTAAGGCAAGGTGACACAATCTCTCCAATGTTATTCACAGCATGTTTACAAGAAGTATTTAGAATGCCTGGATTGGCGAACAGGGTGGTGTAAGGGTTATATGGGGAATACCTCAGTAACCTCCGATTTGCTGATGACATTGTCTTGCTAAATAATTCGGGAGATGAATTACAAAGCATGATTACTGACCTTAACAGGCAAAGTATAACAGTGGGCCTAAAATTAATATGCAGACAAACTAATGTTCAATAGCCTTGGGCGAGTACAGCAATTTCAGATAGCTGGCGAGGCACTGGAAGTAGTAAGTGAATAGTCTACTTAGGCCAGGTAGTGACCCCTGATCCGAATCATGAGTATGAGGTGATTAGGAGGATTAGAATGGGTGTGGAGTGCATTCGGCAAGCATTCTCAGATAATGAATGGTAGTTACCATTGTCTCTGAAGAGGAAAGTGCATAACAGCTACATCTTACTCGTGTACTCACCTACGGGGCCTGAAACTTGGAGGCTAACTAAGAGGATTCAGCTTAAAATGAGGACGACGCAGCGAGCTATGAACGGAAATGGTAGGTGTAACCTTAAGGGACAAGAAGAGAGTGGTGTGGGTTAGGGAACAAACGCGTGTTAGGGACATACTAATAGAAATTACGAAGAAGAAATGGGCCTGGCGGGCCATGTAATGCGAAGACAAGACAACCGTTGGTCATTAAGGGTACAGAGTGGATTCCTAGAGAAGGCAAGCGTAGCCGGGGGCGGCAGAAGAAGTTAGTGGGCAGATGAGATCACGAAGTTTGCGGGGATAAATTGGGCCCAGTTAGCACAGGACAGGGATAAATGGCGGAGATTCCATGGGAGAGGCCTTTGCCCTGCAGTGGGCGTAGACAGGCCGATGCTGATGACGGTGCACTAATCGCGCCGTGTTTCATCGCGCCGCATGCATGAAGCACGCAGGAGGACGCTCGCACTTTGCTTAGAGGGCAACTCCGCGATTTTTCAGTGTCCACTGATCTCAATAAAATTTTCAGTATATATTCTCCTGGGTAGTGTAATTATATATGCCAAGCCAGGCGGATGTAGGTCATTTAGTTTTCCTGCAAATGAATTTTAAAATTTTTTTAGCGGATTCAGGGGGGCCACCCTGTGTTTTTGACGTCATCACCTCCGCGCTGCCTACCCGAGCCAGCGGGCCTTCAACAGCAAAACGGCGATACTTCAGCGCTCAAATCGTCGTTGTCAAGATCAGAAAAGCTGGCATAACTCAATATATCTTTGAATGACCTCGCTTCTTTGGTGCCAGTTCCATATTTCTGGTGACGGGAAGGTTGTGACGTCACCGCATTTACACCACGAAGCATCTACCCGTTTCGGTTTCGGTTTGAAGACGACTTTCAGTTGCCGATTTAAATTATTGGTGCGTTTCGGAGCAAACTGAACCACCCTGGCGGTTATAGGACCTCAGCACCGTTGGAAAACATTGATATCAGAACACGGTAAAAAAAACCGCCGGAGTTGCCCTTTAAGGGCGTAGTCGCCTGTTATTGCGAGCGTGTAAATGTTCATTCACACCATGTTGAAACGTTTGTGATGTATTCTGTGATGTGTACAAGCGCCAGACGAACTGCGGTGCCGTCTTCATCGGCGAGTTTTGATGACGCTCGCCACTTTGTACTTTGCCCATTAGATTGCAGTAATTCACAATCTCAACTCCACGAGTAAAGACGTACAATAGCAAGTGTGGTGTGATGACAATTACGTGGCTTGGCGACTCAAGAGATGGCAAGCGAAAGAGGGCGATAACAATGGAGCCACGCATCGCTATCGCGTTGAACTCTTAAGGGGAGGCTTAAGAGACCCACAACGTTTTCACGAAGCTCTTTTTTCGCAAGTGCGTTCTGTCGTCGACCGTTCTCCTTACGTTAATGAATATCCAGCGTTAGGACAGCCTGAAACCCGCCGAAATCTTTTCTTGAGCGCGAAGAGAGAGAGAGAGAGGAGTAAACTTTATTGGTACACAGCCAGCTGTTGGTGACCTCAGTCGGTGGCTCCTCCAAGTCCTTGGACTCGGGCGGACATCTTTGGCTTGCCGTACGGCCCAGAGATGTTCCTCCAGTTCCGAACTTTCGAAGGTCGCCCGAGCGGCGGAGACGCCGGTGAAGATCCCCGCGGCCCCCGCAGCTGGGGCGCTTTCTTTTAAGTGCGGAGCATTTTAGCGAACTTCGGCGACTTTGAGGTCAATCTATCTATCTATCTATCTATCCTATCTATCTATCTATCTATCTATCTATCTATCCCTATCTATCTATCTATCTATATCTATCTATCTATCCGCCTACGACTTAGTGCTCTCCTGGCCGTTTCGTTAATGGGATTAATACCAAAGTTGGTATGCCACAACATGGCTGCATGAAGAACATAAATGGCAGGTTATAACATGAAAATCATGATGCTGTCATGAACGGCATGATTTACGTGCCACGGTCTTTGTGCTCTCCTGGCCGTTT